>PPJN03000035.1:0-139336 GCA_003705795.3 Blastobotrys americanus
TCAGTCCTACTCCAGTTTCTTTACAGAATGGAATCATCTCCCTCTCCTCCTCTCTATAAACTGCATTAAAGTAGTTTTGCATGGATATGAATTTGGTCCAACCATTCTTCTCGGCAATAAATTGCAGACTAGCAAATTCAGTGGCTCTCATCGAGGAAGCTCCAATATATCGCACCTTACCACTCTTAACCACATCGTTGAGTGTACTCATGATTTCCTCCTTGGGTGTCTCTGGATCCAGTCGATGGATCTGGTAGACATCTATATAAGTACCTAGACGTTCAACAGACTTGTCAACAGACTCCAGAATGTGTTTTCGCGACAACCCTTGGCGATTGATGGTCTTGAAAGCATCATCTTTCAACGCAGGATCATCATCAGTATACACAAACACCTTAGTGAGCAAAACCACTGAGGATCGAGGAATCTTGTACTCCTTCAAGAACTTGCCAATTAGTCTCTCTGACTCCCCATCAGAGTACATATCAGCAGTATCCCAAGTTCGAATTCCCAAATCGTAAGCCTTCTTTAGCAACGTGAACACTTCCTGCTCATCTCCAAGTACCCATGGCTGCCATTCTGAGGATCCATAGGACATACCTCCAAGGATGATCTTTGAGACCTTAAGTCCGCTGTTTCCTAAATTGGTGAATTCCATTCTAAATGATCTCAATTAACGATTGATTTCTCTATCAGTATTAAAAATTGTCTGAATAAATCTGGTCCTTGTTAGAGAATCTGGGTTCGATTTATAGTTCCAGATAGTTTCGTTGTTTGTTGCTAGTTGTTCTAATGGCCCGCGGATACTCTCACGGAGAAGACGGGGTTTGAAGGAGAAGACGGGATTTAAAGGAGTTAAACGGATATTATCTCCGCCCATCGAAAACCTTACTAATATAAGCCCAAGTAAGACGAGGGTATGGTCTAAGGACTTCATGATCCTATATGAAGAGCTTGGAACTAGACCGCTCTACATATTCCATGGTGATATTCGAGAAGGAGTTAATACATATTATCTCCGCTCATCAAACTACTTACTAATCAGGATAGATCCTAGACCGAATTGACTTAAAGCTTGTTGATAGCGTGTGAAACTTCGAACTAGATCATTGTATGTATTCCATACACAAGAAAGTAATAACCTACAATAGAATTTATCAATATAATAGTATACCTACAAGTGAGTAGGACACCAGTTCGTATCGTTCCGCTGTATGTACCTCGACCGTACTAATAGAGGGTTTCTCAGCCGTTCAAGATGTGCCAAGTACACAAGCCGTGCATCTTGTAATACTGTTTTCAGCATACGCCATCAATACCAAAAACCTCAACCCAGCTAAGGTTTACAAGTGATTGCAGTGGTTTGGGGAACTTATGGAAATGTCAGAACATGAGATTGTAGAGGGCATAGTGTAAGTGGTGGTGTAAATGAAACTTTTATTTCTGTCGTTTGCTAATTTAGACGTAATGAACTAACCATATTATTAGCCGACTGAAACGAGCTTTACAAGATCGAGAGGATGGTAAGTGAAAACGACCAAGCGATTAGGATCTTGATATGTTCAGGAGTGAGAAACTGGTTGGTTCTATTATCTGGCTTGACGTTGATGTACTTGTTTGACTAACTCCATAGCTTCTGACTCCGAGGAAGAACACATTGGATCTGCTTATACTAATAGAGGCAATAAACTCAAGCGAAATGCTAGGAACGTCTATCTAGGCCGTCTCAAACAACCCTCGTATGAAGGGCATGGTCTGAAAATCATTGAATACGGAGACGGAAAGCGACGAGCTGTGGTATACACTAAACGACAAAAGGCCAGTGACGAATCTGTATCTGGTAGCAGTGATCAGGAAAATGAGGATGAAAATAATAGTGATGATGAAAGCGGCTATGATGAAATCAAATTAGGTGACCTATTAGCTCCTATAAGTAATCCGGCCGAAGTTCCTACCCACCCTGCTATTGTTCGAACATATAAGAGTGCCGCTATTCATACCTTATCTACGCGTGCTATGGATATTATAAACCAGGAGCACAAAAACGTTCTACAGTTTTCACAGCTTATGAGGTTGTTTCTTGGGGAAGATCCGACTTATCTACTTCCAAAGAATCTGAACCTACCTGTTTATGACCACTTGAATGTGGTTAATGGAATCAATGCCACTGAGAAAAGCGATTCGCCGGCCAAACAAGACATATCACTAGATGATGACAGGCCACGAACTAGGAATCAGTCAATTCAAGAGGTTAGCCCCTTCTTTGCCACGCCTCAATACGTGGTGGACCCAGATTTTGGTTTGTCACGAGAATCGGCAGAAGAAACTCGCCAATTTGTTCAAATTGCTTTACAGAGGAGTGAGGAATTTATTAGATGCATGACCAAAGTTCGGATGGGACTCTTACGAGCAGATCGGCTTAAGAATCAGGTTTATAAGTGGTGTAAGGATATGGCTACTGCTGAAGGTGAGGAACTAAATGATGGCAGTACTGAAACTATTAATGGAGATGGAACGACCAATGGGAAAGCCGATTCATAACTGTCTGAGTATGACATGATTGAACCTGGGCAGTGCTGTCATCTACTGAAATGAAGGTTCACGATAAGCCAAGCATACAATACAATGAATTATTTAAATAACCTATGGTGTGGGTAACTATAACTCAGATATTATGTAAAAACCCGCTGATGTTAAGATCCTGGGAACCTGAAACTGGTTTGTTTGTTGTTTTTTTTGTTCTTTTTCTTTCTTTCTCTTGCTTATGTCTATGCTTCCATTTAGGTCACCACGCTTCTAGAGTGAGTTGTAATACAAGGTCCAAATCATTGTCGATTGTTTGGTCGGATGTTGTATCAGCAGCTTCTTGAAAAAAAGGCGTAATGATTGTGCTGGTGACTGAGTCTAACAATCCATGAACAATTGACTTGAGTTCAGAGCCTGTCTGCTTGAAATCAGGGTATGCGTTCACTTCCAACAGCTTGACATGAAACTGCTGGTCGACAAGGAAATCCAAGCCATAGAATTCAAAAGCAGTCGGAAGTGGTTGGAAATTGATTCTGTCAGCCATAGAAGCAGCCTTGAATAAATCGCTAGTTATTTCCCGGATCTGTTGATAGATCTTTGTTTTTTGTTCCTTTGCAATACCTTCAAGGTCCCAGAATGATTCCACAGCATTATCTGCTTCATCTCCTTGAAGGCAGGTGTTAGTAAGATGAGCTGAAAGATCAATTGTTGCGATGCCATTTGATAATTCATTCAACTCTTGACGAGAGTATGGTGATGAGCTGAACAATGCCAGCATCTTGCGGTATACGAAAACTTTGATGGCTCCCGATGCTACAACATAGGTTCGGATATGGAACTTTCTATTTTCATACTTTGGCAGAAGCAGTGGATTTTCCATGTACTTCTGTACCACAAAATGACGCATCTGAGAAGTTATGACCCCATGATTGTCACTGGAGCATTGATCCTCTTGTTTATCGTCAGTTTCGACTCCTTCATCGAATTCATCAAAAATACTCTGAAGCTGGTCAATTGAGCTGAAAATTCGAATTCCCTGACCCTTATCACTCATACTCGGCTTGAGGATCCACGTATGATCACCTTGCTGTATCTCAGATCGAAGCTCATACGACTCGTCTAGTGCATCATCCAAAAATTCAGCATAATCGACCTCCAAATGGTATGAAGTGGGGAATGCGGTGACGAGAATGGATTGAGGATTCTTAGACACAAACACATGGATTATATGAGAAAGATAATGTTTCCTGATCAAAGCTTTTCGGTAGATATACGAGCACGCCAGGTAGTTTGGATCTCGAGCTACTAAACGATCAAAGTCCAAGTCATCATATTCAGCATAATGAAACACCTTAACATTAGAGCTTGCTGGTGGTGGTGACTGGACAATATCGATACCACTGAGTTTGTCAGAAAAAATTGTCTTCCATAAAGAATAGAGATAAGAATCTTTAGCTATCGATAAGCTGAACACCCCAGCAGCTTCGCGGAAGCTATCCGCACCATTGGGGAAGAAGCGGGCCCTGTCGTCAAAATCACTGAGAATATGATATTAGTTACGTTCGTTTACTGACAATAAACAGAATAAAGTGTCAATACACTTCACTTACAGACTTATTTCTCCACGAGCAATACTAGATTCCTTATAACTGGCTCTGAGAGCAGAAACACTATGAAAAGTTCGTTAGCATCTTAATCCACTGGCAGTTTTCGATGCCTAACTCAAACAAAACCACACTTACCTAACCATATCATTATCAACTGCCCAACCATCATTTCCAGGCGCACTGTTCTTAACAGTGACTGCACAAGCACCAAAGTCGGGATTCCAACGAAAGTGTGTCTTGCCAGATTCATCAACATCAGGAGCGTAAATTGACCCCCATTTGTTTTCTAGAACCGGGCAATAAAGAATCTTGGTATCTTGGTTCAATCCGTCATACAACGGCACATTGATAGTGTATAACTCAACGTCATTAGCCCAGTTCTTGTACAGATGTTCAATAAGCCTAACCGACAATTTTGAAGCCTCTGAAATCTGTTCAGGATCATGAACTCCCTTCTTACGATAAGCATATGAAACAGAAACCGATTTAACTCCACAAGTGACGCTCTCTAATGATGCGCCTACAGTTCCACTCGAAAGTAAATATAACGCAGTGGAGTTACGACCATAGTTTGGTCCAGAGATTACCAAATCTATGGGACCCTTTTCCTGGAACAGATGGTGAATGCCTATATTCGCACAAGTAGCAGGAGTCCCATTGAGCAAAACCCATTCTTCTTCCTTACCTGACTGACGACTTTCATAGGGCCCTTTAAATTTATCTCCAATTTTATCTCCTGGGTACGTATACGAGGGAACGATATCCTGGCCCATTATATGAGCTTTAGCGATCCATGATCGCTGAGTGCTTGGAAGAACAATAGACAGCTCCCAGTCCGTATATTTCTTTATTGCTTCAGCGAGATAATGAACATAAGGAGAAAATTCTCCTGGTGGTCCATCATCATTAGTTAACTATTTGGTTAACTTGTTCATTACTAACCTTTTCGCTATTGGTTCTTTCTGCCGCCGCCATTGACCTGCTGCCCGTTGACCCTATTCTTGATCCGCCATACCGGCGTGCAATCTTATCTCCTTCACACTTACCAACACGTGCATCCGTCTAGCCATTGCACTATGGATTTCTATTCCTATACCCTTTCCTGTATCAAACGGTGGTATAATTTAATCCTTTGATTCCTAATCGTCTCCCGTTAGTAGTTCTTCTGTTCCTGTCAAAACAACTGGCCCTCCCCTTCTATGAGTGCTTGGAAAATTTAGCCTGACAGTCACCTAATTGGGTACCGCGCTCACACAAGATTTGGGTACCGGGTTAATGTGGGGGGTATGTGAATTGGAGACAATTGAAATAAATCTTGAAGGGTTAGAGTCAATTGTGACGCGCAACACGTGTAACGACTCAGCACGCGTAATGAGGTCGGCTATGTTACGTGTAATATGGATGAACAGTTCGGCAACGATATCAATTGGTGCATGATCTGTTGAATGAGGTTGAAGTAACTCCGCTCACCGGAGTTACGGCTCTTAGAAACGCCCATACAAACGGCCCGATCGGAATTGAGTGAATATTTAGTAGCGTATGAGTCGCGAATACTGGAGGACAACAAATCGCATCATCATATTGAACCTCGATTCCAAGATGACAGTACCTGAGGATGACGATAGAGTGGTGTTGTTTTTTGATATCGACAATACACTGTATAAGAAATCATCCAAAGTATCGGAATTGATGCAAGTCTATATCCACCGGTACTTTGTTAATCACTTGGAATTGGATGATGAAAGCGCGGATAAGCTACATAAGACTTACTATAAGCAGTTTGGACTGGCGATTGAGGGTCTAGTGAGATTTAATCAGATAGATGCGATGCGATATAATAAAGAGGTGGATGATGCGTTGCCTTTAGACAATATACTAAAGCCTGACCCCAATCTACGCCAGATGCTATTATCAATAGACCGAACCAAGGTGAAAAACGTATGGCTGTTCACAAATGCTTATAAGAATCATGGTAAGCGAGTGGTCAAGTTATTAGGCATTGATGATTTATTTGATGGAATCACTTATTGTGACTATGCTCAATTACCTTTAATATCTAAGCCCAAACCGGAGATGTTTACCAAAGCTTTGAACGAAGCTGGGGTTTCCCATCCTTCTCAGTGTATCTATATAGACGACAGCTTTATTAATATTAAGGCTGCTCACGAGTTAGGCTGGGGTAAGACCATCCTTTATGCCGAGGAAGATGAAGATGTTCCTGAGGAAGCTCCAGGTGATTATGTGGTTCGAGACGTTCTAGATCTCCCTACCATTGTTCCGGAGGTGTTCAAGTCTACTTGAAGTCCCCCTAGTCAATAGCATAAAGTTGTCAATTTTCCATAGATTTGCATTAAGAATAAATAGGTCTCTGATTTAGGCTTGTAGTCCAACTGATTGCGCGCCATCGTTTACCATTGTTGGGCTTTTCATTATCAGTCTTCTTTAGATGAGACACTACTACGCCTGGGGTCTACATTTTTACTTTGAGCTTAATTTTGGGTGGCTTCCCGCTCTTCTTGGTATCCTTTTCAGTGGGCTGAGATTTCTTATTGCCTTTTGATGTCCCCTTTGTTGGAGTGTTTGTGGCAGTGTTGGTTTTTGAATCTGCCGCTTCAATAATAGATTGGCGTGCAGATTTCCTTCGTCCTTTAGACGGTGCTTGCGATGTTTGAGCAAGGTCTTGTACAGCCTGCGCAATGATATTATTTCCGGCTGCTTTAGAACCCTTTCCCTTGGCAGCACCAACCCCTTTCTTTGGCTGTTTCTCTGCTTTGATCTGCTTTGTCGCTTTAGTAGTTTTCGCCGCCTTTCCTGCCTTCCCTTTGGGGTTGGCTTTTGAAACCTTGGAATCTTTAGTATTTACTGTAATCTTGGGGACCTTAAGACTGCCATTGGTACCACTCACTCCAGTACCCTTAGTACCCTTAGTACTTACACGAGTGCCAATTTGAATCTTCAGCCGACCCTCTCGCTTGATCACCACTTTGCCTCCAGTCAAGTTCTTGGCGACGAGTTTCTTGGGACGAGGGGTAGGAAGCGTGACAATGAAGCTGTCTCTTGCGACAAACAACACCTCACTGATATCTAACAGGATGCGTTTTTCTATAATTCCATATCGGTTGTCGCGAATTGCATCCCAGATCTGTTGTTTGAATTGGTTCTCAGTTTCAAAAAGCTTGCGAACTAGCTCAATGGCTCCAGAAAGTGATTCCCGGGCTTTTGAAATTTGACGTTCCCGCATCGAATCTTGATGCCCACCACCTTCGAGAACGAGCATACCACCATTGCTTGCACTGTTGTTATTGCTTCTCTCTTCTTCTCCACTAGCCCCGCCATTTTCTCCGGACCTCTGGGCTGAGTTCGGTGAGGTTGTGGTTTGTGAAGACAGATCAATAGTACTGTCACCTTTACCACTACCTTTGACTGCTAACAAACCAATGGTTGTCCTAAGAACTACCAGTAGCCGGTTGGCAACATATGAAGAGGAGTCACTAGTTGCAGTGGTAAAAACATAGTGCAAAAGCGCTTTACTCTTGATAGCACCAAGATTCAATAACGCTTGGAATGCAGCAAGTCTCACGCCATTGTTGTTACCCCGTCGAGTATACTGGATAACTTCCTCAAACTTAATAGGACTGAATCCTTCACGGGCTAGCTTCTCCTTCTCGTTGATGCCTGTCACAGTTATCATATTGTGATTGGAAGGAATCCAGCCATCCATACGAGTACAACGATCAATTTCAGAGATTACGCGGGTAACAAAAGCCTTTATTGTGGAGTCTGCAAACTGAGGAGGAGAGTTTGGTTTAGGCTTCAGGCAATTAACCAGTGCTTTCATTAGCACGCAGACATAGAACGAGTCAGAGAATTCATTGCTTGAATTCTCATTATATCGTAACAAGTCTAGCAGAAAACCTCTAACATCAGCGGGGCAGAAGCCAGATATATCTCGCATCTCAGACAACGCATTCGGAATGGCCTTCTGCACAAAGTAAGCAGTGAAGTCTGAAAAATCATTAGCGCGTGGGATTGTTGAACCCTCGAAGCAGAATAATGTTTGAAATGCTTTTAGAAGATGGAATTTACCAATGTACCCAACTTCATCAGTGGCCATTTCGACCAGCCCATTTGCAGCCTCCACCCTAATACCGTAGTAGTACCGACGGTCCATCAATGTTCGTACCAGGATTGAAGAATATATCTGGGACGGCTTCTGGCCTCGAAAGTATTCTATGGCATCCCATTGAGCAACCACATCTCGATCTTGCTGTAATTGTGAGTAGAACATGTAGTCGGGCTGACTGAGATAAAGCTTACAGATCCATTCAAAATCAGAATCCACTCGAATCCACTCGAATGCTTCGTTAACCATGCGCTCCTCTTCATCAGTGTTCCAATCCTTGAGATGCCAATCCTTAATCTCTTGTTCAGACTGTAAAACATCTCCAAGAGAATGTAATAATACACCATCCAAATCAGCATCATCTTCAATATTACTGTAATCAATTGTTTCTCCAGACCCATTTGGACTACTCTTCTTGTTCCGCTTCAAACGCTTATACTTCGTGTTATATGGAATATCGAGCTTAGTAAAGTTCTCCTTGATATCCACAACATGTTCATACGGAGTTCCATCAGCTTCGTGTATTCGAATGGTCATGGGACCAGTGAAAATAGGTTGAACCGGATAAGAATGGGCACCCTCGAGATAAGATTTTGCATCATTGACAAAATCATCATCACTTAGTGCTGCTGACTCAATCTCTGAGTGCTGGACCTGTCTAATTCCCATTTCCACAAACATCCGCTTCTTATTAAACCTTTGGCTGATCCTAAAGATGGGGTAACCTGATCCATATACCCATTGGTCAAAGAACGTATCTAGTCTGTTATGACTAACCCTTTCGCAGAGTCTTGCGAATTGCGAAGTACTAAGGTGAAGATTGCTGAGCTCTTCAGACATGGCTTGCAAGAACAGCTTTGGCAGCACTCTGGATAACCCGAGTGATCGATCAGTCTTTGTCATGCGCCGATCTAAGATAAACAGTACCAATGGTGCTTTGAGTTTCAGAAAGCCCAAATCATCCTCTACAAGAGGAAAATTCAAATTGGGACTCGCTAACGGGGGCTTATTAATGTCTACCCTACATATCTCTTCGGCTCGCTTCTTGAGTCTGAATCGGTACTCGTTATTACCCAAAAGTTTCCGCATATAACATCCTGCCATATAGTGAGCAATTCCGACGATAATCCAAAGATCCTGCCATTTTCTAGGAACAATATTAACTCCGCACCATTGACAGGCTAAAGCAACAGTTAGAATCTCAGAATTGACAAACAGCGGATCAATCAACTCAGGCGAAAACAATAGCTTGTCGCTACAAATAGATAGGCTCATAGCCGTGGCCACGTTCGTCTCCAGTTCATCCACAAAGCACATTGAGTATGAAGTGAAGGGGTATGAACCATATTCCCGAGTTATAAACGTCATCGCATTGTAAAGGAAAGCACAGGTATTAATCCCATCACTCGCCTGATGGGGAAATGTGTAAGTGTAAATTGGAACCGAATTGTTGTTCTCTTCTTCACCATCGCCCGCTTTCAAATCATCATAACCATCACGATTATCATGAAAGTCTGTAATCGTGGTTTGTACAAATGCTCCTACCACAAATCCAACATGGTGAGCAGCTACAGGAGAGAACATGTCAAACGACACCACCTTTTTAGTCTTGTCGAAGGGATGAGCGATCTAAAAACGTTAGCACATTCTGATAAATCCAACAGGCAAATACCCTCCAGCTTTAACTTACCTCCGACGATGCAGTACTGTTGCCAACTACAACAATCTCTCTACTCAACCTATCATCTTCTTCATCATCACTATTATCATTAATCATTCTATCATCTTGTGCTTGCATTATCTCATTGTCAACTTCGCTCTCAATCCCATCAATCCTTCTCCTAGAAATATCTCTAATCGTTCGAGGAACAGAGATCTCGATTTGCCAAGTACACGGATCCCAGAACCCATCTACACAGGGAATCCAGTTACAAGTAGCTTGGCCCAGAGGAGAATGAGTAGTATATGCATGCCAAAATTCTTGCTTGATGTTGCTGTTATCCCCACCAACAAATCTAACTCCGGATCGTGGACTGTGTAAACTAAAATCAATTTTTAAAGTGATCGGCACATAGGAAGAATCTGATGAAGACGGATCCACTGTGACCTTATACCCCTTAGGCAGGTTTATGATCAATTCTCCTTGGGAATACTCTTGAAGTAAACTGTCAACCTGATGTCTATACTGATGATGCTGATGAACATCCGACCCTTCAAACATGTTGGCATTGGAAAGCGCATCTTCTTTGACAAATGCGGCCCTACGTCCATTCAATAAAATTCCATGAATACGGCATTGTCTGGAATCTAATCTGATTTGCTTCAGTGATTGATCGGTGGGGTTGATTGTCAACTCTGTCCATCCTTCTATTGAATGATCGAACAGATTGACATCAATCGATACTTTCTGATGCGCAACCTGGAAGCCTCTATCGCTCACATTGTGGGCACCACTTTGGTCCGTCATATTCTCCCACCATCACAAGGAACCAACACACAGTTCTTTAAACTTGGCACTATCAAAAAGCGACACCTTTCTAAACAACGTTTCTTTATTTTTATTTAGATGGTCTGTAACCCCTTGAATTTTGGATTCCCAGCCTCTCAGGCTCTCAAGGAAATCAATATGCACGCTTAATTAACTCCACTCCGTTCTAATTCTTCAATCCCAGTCCTCGCAAGTCTCTACAGCTTTTACGTTCGAAACATGTCGCGCGCCAAATCTTTATTGAGGACTTGTAGCCTATCACTAAACTCTTCAAATCTCCAACTACCGGAGATAACTCACGCGTGTGTCGGCGTTAAGCATTGGTAGGCAATAAGGGATGGTGATAGACTGGAATGCAACAGTGATGTATAATTGCATGAATCTAGAAGCTACACAGTATACGAGTGTTAGTCACAAATAAATAGTTATTATAGCAATTGTCTTAGCAACCGCTGATGAATCAAATCACCTGGCCTCTAGTGGAGACGAGCTGGCTCATGAGTACATGGAATGCTCGAACCACGAACCTCAATTCTAAAAAATCCTTCTTAGCAGCAAGTTGAAGTCTCGTTTTAGATTCCAATTGTTCCGCGAAGTGTTTCAATCTGACAAGGTTTGCATATTTCTCATTACTTTCGTTATACTCCTTCAGAGTGAGCGTGACTGGCTTCACACTAATTAAAGCTCTCATCAAGAATAGCAGAGAAAACTTGAGGCCAATGACAGTCTCACTGTCTAAATCTGAAACGGCAGATTTGTCACCAGGCAGCAATTCTATAGTTACCGACGACAAACTGGGAATAGATTCATTTTTGGACTCAAATTCTGTGGTCAATGAGGCATCAGTGGAGCCGACAGTAGTACTCGTGCCCATTGAACCTAACCGATTCAAGTCAATTCGCTCAAGCTCCGGTAGTACATGATCTTGAATAGCTGTTGACTTGTTATAATCAACTAATGCAATTGGGCTTGAACTTCTCAAAAAGAAAGAAATCATCAAGGTTCCATATATTTTCCATCCTGTGCTAGCACCCAGGTCGGAAGTATTTCGTTCCAGACTGCTTCTGAAACAATCAGCAACTCGTACTCTGTAATGGCTCTGCTTTGCGATATTGAATACAGTATACAGGAATTTATCGGCCAAGTTCACTCCACGAAGTTCATCAAGTAGATTTACCAATCTTGCAAGCTGCACCGAGTTTGTTTTCGCTAAACCTTGAAACAATCGATAGTCCATTGCAGAGTAAAGAACGAGACGCAACGTTACAATGTAGACTTTCTCGACCGGTCTGTTAAACCTAACTAAGATGCTAACTGCGGTAGTCAGCATCTCTAGAATTGACCCAACTGCGGAAATAATCACGGGAGAAGCATAGCTATCCTTCAACACAACTTCAGAAAGAAATTCCTGCTCTATTTGAGGAAACTCAGAGGAAAGATGTTGTGTGCTAAGTCCGAAGGATGACACAGTCGCATGAAAAATATCCAGTACTTGAGCCTCTATTCTGTCATCTTCGTCACTGCTTTTTGAGCGCTTCATTTTGGACGTGTATTTTGTAAATGCATTCAACCATGCACTACAATAGCCCTCTCTAGCTTGGTCATTGTCTTCGTAAGCAATGCGTTTTGTGACCCATAAAAAGCAACTGTCGTTGATTTTTGGAACCTTTCCTCGCTGAAAAGCATCAGGGAATGTCCGGACCAATGTAAACCGAGTCGAAGAATCTTTTATCAATTGGTACCAACAACAGAAATCTCGGCATCGTTTAGGCTCTCGAAGCGTTGCTGTTGGTGGAATATTCGAAAAAAACATCAAATCGGTAGGAAATTGAGTACTGACTGAGCCGTCGGTGGTCTTTTCTATTCCTGATTTGTTGGACCCAAGTCGAAGTGGTTTCGTGGCCGACTTTTGTAGATTAAGCAGCGAATTACGTCGGCCATGTTTCCACCTAACATCGCAAAACTGCTCCTCAATCACTTTCAGAACTTTATCAACTCCAGCAGCCTGCAGCTTTTGTTCGTCTCGTTTGCGCTTCCGCTCCCTTTCAATTGCGCCAGATTTTGCAGTAGCATCATACCATTCTTCTTTGATTAATACCGCTCTGGCACGCTGAGAGTCTAAGTAACGACTTGGAGACACGCTATCATTGCTCGAGTCTGGATCCTCTAGGTCTCTAACTTCATCATGTCCAAGGTTCCCCTGAGCATCAAGCTGCAATCCTTCTTCATCACTCGATGAACTCCATAAATCACGGTTGTTCATTAGTCTGTGGTATATTTTACTGCCAACAGCCTACGAACAAGATGAATTCCATAACCTGGACGTCTAGATAGCTGGTTCACGTCAATAAATCATCGAGAGCGAAGCTTGTGGAACAGTGAATCTATACCTCACACAATCCACTACTCTCTACCCCTCGATACCACTGGTAAGATTCCGTAGTCGCTGTTTACAACACAATCAGAAGATAACTCGTTCCGCTATGAAGCTAATGTGATCAAAGGACGGCTGGCGACCCGACGCCTTAGAGTGAAGGAAGCGATCAAAGATGAAATCTGGAGATTGGAATTTAGGTGCAATTGAGATGATCAGGCATTGGTTGAGGTGAGCTGTTCGAACTTTTCATGTCTATGGTGTATAGCAATACCACATTCAAGCCTTATATAGAGCAACGTCTAGAGTTTTGAGTCTATGTTTAAATCGATTGATAAGCCGGTTGCCAATTATGCCATTACGTGGTGATTGTTTCCACGCATCAGAAAGGTTATTTGAGATTTCAGGCGAGCTTTCGACTGTATCGACTGAGAATTGTTCTGGTTTTGGATGCCTGTGACGAAAGGACCGAAACATTTTTGAAGTGAACGCCCTTGGCGAGAGGGTCATGTCAGAACGATGATGACTGCGAGAATGCTGATTGTAATTGTTGAGTTGTGATTGCTCAGTAGGTTTTGAAGCTTCGCCGCCAGCAATTGAGTTACTGCTAGGTGACTCTGTATGGAGGTCCTTCGAGTCTGTGAAACGCCAATTTCTAGATGGCTTGATTCGAAGCAGTGAATGAAGGATTCTGTCGGTATGTTGTTGGCTAGTATCTGATACCTCGGGATCACGCCCGACGAATAGCTTTTGATGTGATTCGCTACTAGAAGGTGCTGGTGCTGGTTGGTCTAAGTGGAGCTGCTCTTCATAGTGGGAACTGTTGGAGTGATCAGATCGAGTCTCGATGTACGCAATTGGGGTCTTAGGGTGCATATATACGAATTGGCCCTTGCGAGCATGATCATAAGAGTGCATCCCTACTGTGTCATGCTGTTTAATGATCACTATCTTGTTTTCATTAGTGGTTTGTGAATAGGAAGTGTCACAATGGCTGTTAGGGGGTCCTACTTGACATGCATTTCCGTTTGGACTGTGGAATACTGAGCTTAACCCTGTATTCTGAGACGAATTGAAGGTATTTGTAGACAGTGGTTGTAAGGGCGTCGGTCCAGTGGTTGTAGATTTGGGTTTGGAGCTTGAACTAGCTTCTCCTTGCCAATTGCTTGTGTTGGATGCTGTTGAAGAAGACTTAAGCTCCACCTCGAATTCACCTGCTCTTTGCAACTTTTGGTCTAGATTATTTTTCCAATCGGAAAAGTCAAACAGCTTATCTTGTTGACTATCGGAATTGAAACTGTTTTTGCTTACGAAGGTTGATTCGGTGATGCCAGTAAATGATTTGGATTCATGGGAGCTCTGCTCGGAGTTGTCAACCGTTATTTCGGAGACTGTTGGGGAGCTGTTGGTATGATATGGAATAACGTGTGGTTTATGGGCTCCAGTGAAGATGGTGCTACCAGTTGGTCTGATACTCAATGGCTCCTTAAACACATTCAGTGCTTTGTGACTATGTGGAACTAGAAATGGAGAATCTGCTTGCGGAGCGAAAAAGTGGCTGTTTTTCGTAGGTTCGCTGTGATCCTGATCATACTCATAACCAGGAGGATACCGCGCATAGTCTATCGGACGGAGTGTACGATTCTGTTTGTCTGCTGAGTCTGAATCTGAGTCTGATCCGTTAGTGGAACCATCAGTTGTTACAAAGATCTTACGACTGTCGAAAATCGTCTGTCTCTTGTTGACAAACATCCCATGCTCACGAGAGAATTGTCTCGTACGAAAAGACTTAAACATTTTGCTAGCCCGTGAAATACTACTCAATTCAGGAGCACTTTTTGAAAATGTTTGAACTGACTCCATACTTCTATTGCCAGAATTCTTTGGCTCCTTGCTGGTTTGAGTATTGTGAAGTGGTATTAGTGGAGCAGTGTGATATGCGGAATAAAAGCTAGGCTCATTGTCTGATTGAGCTGTGGTTACATCGATATGATCATCACTGCATGTCGAAGGATCAGAGGTATTTTCACATACTACTGATTCAGTAAGCGAAGAGGGTGTGGAGTCTACCAGGTTTGGATTACCTTTGTTACCAGAAAGTACATCCTGATCTAATTCAATTTGGTTTTTGATACTATTCTTGGCTGCTGACTTTGAAACTTGGTTGGTTTCCAATGATTCATCGTGCTGGAGTGATAATGGTCGTTTCAAAGCCTGATTCGTATTTTTCAACCTTGAAAAGCTATGAGAGCGATCATCATTTGAGCTTAGTAAAGGATCGCTATTCTGAGACTGGGAGCTTGTATCTGCACTAGATTCTTTTGTACTAGTAGAGCAAGCATAATGAGGGTATTTATTACCTCGAGAATGATGTACCTTTCGAAATCTATCGGACAGATTTTTGGCCTCTATCTTACCCTTTCTCTTGCGAAACGCTCGCTGTCTTGACGCTTCCTTTAAATCTGTATATTGCTTCTGGTAATCCTGTATTAATTGAGTCCTCTGGGGAGCCTGGATTCGACTCTCTTCAGCAATTCTGATCCCGGTACCTACTCCAGCATGTACAGACTGGCCATCATGTAAATTCGTGTTGGATCCGATAAGAGATAGCTGGTAAGTTGGAACCGGACGAAGATTCGAAGCTACATTGTGGTCGGTTGGCCAGCTCCCTGGTACTTTAGATTCGTCGGTACTGGGGGTACCTTTTGGAGGTCGTGAGGTCTTTGATTGTTGAACCTTCCGGGCTTGCTCGATTTTTTTATCTGTCATTGTAGTTTGATCTTGGCGTAATTCCTCTAGCAATTGAATTCGAGGTGACAGTGGACTAGTCATAGCAGATGAAAGACGCTGAGATTTAGTGGAGGGTATTCAAGTTTCTAGATTTAGTGGAGAATACTTTTAATTTTTAGATTCAGCAGTCTTTTAAGCCCTGAGATTCCAGCTGCGGAATCTTCTAATCGTTGAATATATAAGCCAGCCAATGCAAGATTGAGAATAGCTTGCAATCTGTTTGTTGATATTTATTGATTTCTTAATTCTTTTGCTTTTGTATATTCCAGTAACGGTGACCCGATACGTGGCTATATAAATACAGAACTGGATTTCTAATCTGTTTTATTTTACCACCATATATTCACCCGCAATAGATGTCGTGATGAAGATTTTGTGGAAAGACTGTAGATAGTGAGTGTTTATGCGGTTGATATTTGTCCTCCATAGTCCATGATCAATGTATACGACAAGCTTATCTTATCGTGAGCGAGTTCTCGACCACGCCGTACATAAGTGAAGTGAAATATAGCCGCCAAGTTGAGGCACACGAAAAGTTGCATCAAATAGTTTATTAAAGTCCTTAATTTGCAATGAGTAAGAAACAGGTTCTTTTAGTCGGCTCTGGAGGTGTTGGAACTGTTGCCTCTCTTAACCTTGAGCTAAGTGGCAAAGCTTCAGTTACTTCAGTTCTGCGTAGTGATTATAAGCTAGTGAAGGAAAAGGGGTTTGAGATCGAATCCTGTGATCATGGCAATTTCTCGAATTGGCGTCCAAGTTCAGTAGTCGGGAGTGTACAAGAAGCAGCGGATGAAGCCACCAATAAGGGATTCACGTTCGACTATATCATTGTGTGTACTAAGGTACTACCAGAGATTGCAAGATCTGAAGATTTGATTTCACCCGCGGTGACTAAGGGTAAGACTGTTATTCTGCTACTTCAAAACGGAGTTGGGATTGAAGAGCCAGTGGCTAACAAGTTCCCTGAGAATGTGGTTCTGTCTGGAGTGTCAATGATTGGATCGCACAACTTCGGTGGACGTATTGTTCAAGATGAGCCTGATAAGGTGGAAATTGGCTACTACGCATCACCAGGACTTTCCAAGTCAGACCTGGAGCAACAGGCTCAGGAGTTTGTACAACTGTACTCCTTGAGAAATCCCAATTGTCGATACACTGATAATTTACAGTATACCAGGTGGAAAAAGTTGGTATATAATAGCGCAATCAACACAGTGTGTGCGCTGACAGGAATAGACACTGCTAGAGCCTTCCTTTGTGGACTGGATGAGAGTGTGATTATCCATGCCATGAAAGAGGTGCGAACAATAGCAAAGTCGGCTGGATTTGATCTCCCTCAATCTTTGGACTATGCAATGCTCAGTGCCGACGATGGAGTGTATTTCAAGCCATCGATGCAAATTGATACCGATAAGGGAAACCCCATCGAATTAGAAGCAATCTTGGGCAATCCGTTGAAAATTGCCAAACAGAATGGGGTAGACACTCCAATCCTAACTTTAGTGTACAATCTACTCAAGGCAGTTCAGTTTAGACTTTTAGAAGGACGTGGACGAATCCAGACTCCGGCTCAAGCACCAAAGCGCGAACAATCAACTCCAATTTGGACCTACCCGTACTAGACTTGGTCATTTGGATCTGTACTAGAACTTTCACCATTTGGATCTGTACTAGACTTCACCATTTGGACTCGTACTATAACCTTCACTATCAATGTTAATTTATTCCCCAAAGGGTATAGGTTAGATTTACAAAAGTCCTATAAGACTCAATTATAGCACCTTAAACCACCAACCGACATGCATCCCAGATCTTACTTGATCTTCCCGTCCTCGGTATCACCAACCTCCTAGTTCTCCTAGCTAATCTCATTCCAACTAGTCTCAACTGTCTGTCTAACTCGTTTACTATATTGACTGCGATGGTCTCTATACAAATTCGCAGCCTCCACATTAGCGGGAGACGACGTATTCGGATCGTTAAGTAGACTTTGAACCGAAGTCAGTATGGCAGCAACATCATAAGTAGGACTCCATCGATTTTGAAGAATATCTAGACACAGCTCTCCAGAAGCGTATACATTTGGATGGAACATCTCCGATAGGAATCTCACCGTCGGAGGCTTGTTGGGATATTGTTCATCAAACTGCATCAACAGGCGGAATGTGCCGTCTTCAAACGGAGTGTCAGTAGGACCAATAATCACAGCATTCCATGTCATGACATTATCAGCAGCAGGACTAGCTGATACTCCGCCAGGAGGATCCTGTTGCATCCGCTATGTTGTTAGCATTCGCCACTCAAAATCATCAGGCTTTCCTAGCCTTCAAAGGTAATAATTCAACCAAATATACTTACTTTGAAATCACGCATCAATCTTCTTCGTGCGGTAGTGGACATTTTATTCTTGGAAAAAAGGTCACAATTATAAGTATCAACAGTCTGCCTTTGTAGATTGAAGCTTCGTCTCTCTCAGCTCTATTTCCTGCACACGTCTCATCAACCACGAAGGTGTCGAACTTTAAAATGGGTTGGGGGCGTACGGCTCGCAGAGTGGCGGCTGTGGTTACGTGATTTCTGGGGGTCCGGCAGAGTAGGCGACGGAAGATAGAGGCAGAGTAGGCGTCAGAGCCTAGTAGTAAAGCCATTGCAAACTATGGATTAAATTCTATTAACGTAGTTGTGGTACTATAATTGGTGTAGTTACTGTAATGTAGTTACTGAGGTTGAGGAGTATGTCCACGAAGAGGAGTAGCACCAGGAGTGGTGGCAGGAGTATGGGAAGATGAGGCCAGAGACTCCGGTCTAGAGGACAAGGGATCATTGGAAGCCCTGGGAGCAGGTCCTTCAGGTCCCTGGTATTTCTCTTCTCTCCAAGGGCCATCATCAGCTAGCTCAACACCTCCTACCGATTCCGAAAGTCCACCAAACTTCTTGGGCAGGTTCTCAGCTGGAATTTGCTTCAACAACTCTGACTGGTAACGACTGCCAAGTATATGAATCTTTTCGACGGTGACAGGATCCAAAAATGGTTTCACCATTGCAAACACAGTAGAGAAGCCAAAAGGAGCATTGATGACGTAAAATTTACCCATTCGTTCAGGGTAATAGTTCTGACCGATATTTGAAGCTTCCTTAACATAGCCATATACCTGAGACGCGGAGGTGATAGAAATGCCTTTGAGATCTAGAATAGTGCATGAAGTCTCCACTAATTCGCCCTTCATTCGAGAACAAGCTGGTAGTCTGAAATTAACAAACGATTCATACTCCCACACCAAGTTTCGCAGCATTCGATCCTGGGTCGTAATCTTGTACATTTCATTGATCTTGACCTTTCCCAGTTCTTCAATATATATTGGCCGGCCATCCTTGTCAGTCTTATGATAGTACTGAGGATAGTACTTTGCAACCTTTGACTTTTCCACATAGTGAAAGTCTTCAATGACTGTATTGGTTCCGAATTTGGTCCGCCAATTCTCACAATTTTCGAACATCTCTTGAGCTTTGGCGACATCGAATTTTCGGGCTCGAAGAAATCGCAATAACGTCGCATCATCTAACCGATCCTTATAACCTGCCTCTTTGAGTTTCTTTCGCAAAATCTCTACAGAAGCACTCTGGCTTTGAGTTAAATGTCCGGGGTAGCCATCCTGGGTACTGTTATTGTAAGTCTGAGGAAAAGAAGCGCTATTTAGTTAGTACATCGACGCGTCAACAACAACCATAACAACCATAACAACCACAAACCACAACCACAACAACCGTGGTTGCCAACAGCAAAATCTCCATATTCACTTAGCTGTATCAGTTTAAAAAAATTAGGAAAACTTACAGAAACTCCTAGTCATTGTTAGTTAAGATCAATGCCAACATTTGAGCACCTCAAGTCCTCAGGGGCTCTCAGCACCTTATTCTATCCACTTCTCTCAACTCACCTCTTCAGTTGGATGCTGTGACTTAGTCTCAGCAGTCGACACAGCAGCTGAGTTTGTTTGTTCTTCACTCATCGTCCACAATTGTCTACAACCCCAAATCTAAGCTCGATGGTTGCTGTAGTTCCTTGTAATCAACTGTCGCTTCCGTAAATTCGTGGTCTCCGTAAATCTACTGATTTAAAATTATTCGACAGTCCCAGTCTTTATGAAGATCGTACAACCTCTAGATACTACTCGAGTATTCAGCTTTATACTCTCCCTCAAACCCCTCTAGTTTGTTGCTACTGCCACTCCTTCTTGTTGGAGAAAAAACTTACGCACTATTTTCCCGGCTGTCTTGCTGGCAATCTCGTATTACGAAAGGCTACGGGCGGTTGCGATGCGGTTGCGATTAGCAAGCGTGTTAGCGGAGACAGCAATAAAGCAGACAGCGGAGCAGAGAGCAGTCAGAGTAGCAGAGCAGAGGAACAATAAGAGCAGAGTGGCAAAACAGAGTAGCACAGTAATGAATTGGACGAGATCGTAAATTGTGACCAGTGTTAGTAAGTTAGGACTGTATAGTGATAACGATAGCTAAACAATGATAACTGAGAAAAAGAAGCAGTTGATAATTCTACAACGCTTAAAATGCTATACTTAAATATACAATACAAAACAAAAACCGTTAAATTCATCATAGAACCGTGGAAAAGAATTCCAGCAGATCAAATAGTTAGTAATGTTCACAGTTAACTCCTACCAAGACGATAGTATTCAGACAGGAAGCTTCCATAAAGACACCCCGAATGTTCGGTATTGGTAGACCACAGGCCATCTGAAGTGGTCAAAACATCATACAATGGCCCGTACGTCTCAACACTCAACCTCCATATGGCTTCGCTGGATTTTACAATAGTTAATAATTCAGCCTGAAAGTGATCCAATCGATATTCTGCTAAATCCAAATCGAAGGACGGGCCCTTAGTTATCAATCTACCCTCAATTGCTTGTTGAATCCGACTGAGGGCCAAAGCTGGCACCTTTTCTGAGGAAATATCTGGTCTCCTAGCAACTCTGCTGACGATTGTACGGAGTAATTTGAGCTCACTTACGTTCATACAAGGACGCTCAAGGGTAATACCGTCATACAATCTAATCACCATCTCACTTTGAGAAACATTCACATCACTACGGAGACACCGTAAAATGTGCTTCTTCAGGCGACTTACATCGCCGCAGTCCCCACTGAGACTAAGAACAAAGTGAAGAATGGTAAACGCCAACACGGTATCCCGAATGAGAATCTGTGTCCTTAAGATGGACAGTCGTAAAAGTCTGAATATCTCTGGAAAAGCATCCAAATTCGAAGGACTGGGAAATGCCGCCATCTTATGGGAAAAATGTACAATAAGCTTGCTCATTCTCTCTTGTACAATTGAAGTTGACGAAGGTGACGGTAGATTTTTGGCACTAGCCACCCACTGCAACATCTGACGGATACCACAGGAATAAAACGTCAAATCTTCCATAAACCATCTCAGTTCATGGGCTCGTGAGCATTCCACCAGCTTTGATCGAGCATACTGATGACAGGCATCCTCAAACGCAACCCTCATCAGGTCTAAGGTATCAAGAATTCGGAAAACAATTGACTGAGTGCATCCCTGCTGTTCGAAATCTTGAGAGAGCACCGCTACAGCTTCTGGAGCAACTCCAGTGTTATTCATTAGACCTAAGACCCGAGTCAGAAGTGGCTTTGTGTTATAACAGTTGCGAGCACACTGCTGGGCAACACATTGTAAGTCCATATCGAAATCCTGGTCCATCACCTTGAGAACCTCAGTAACATGGGTGATAAAGCTCGGTAACCAACTATCCTGAGGACTACTTTGAGTATCAACACTATTCCTACATCCATTCCCCTCATCCACACCCGTTTCATCCCCATGATCGCCATCACTACAACTGGAGTGATCGCACTTCATTCTGAAATTACATCGTATCAGTTGCTTCACATAGTTGTGCTTCATATGAAAAGGACCTCGCATTACACTAAGACAAGAATGCTTATGGCAATCATACTTTTCCTCCCGAGAATTAATCCTAACACCTTCGTAATGGCCATTTAATTGAAGTTCTAATCCGGTAGCTCTAAACGTACGATCTTTGGCGGTCGCACATTGCGTGTGAACTTGATAGTTGACTATCGAGGCTAGTTTGGCTAAAAAGTACCGTTTCTCGAGTTCAGCTCTAATTAGTTGTCGTGCTCGACGGGAACAACCAAACATACCACTGAGTAACAAATAATAGATATCCGAGCTTCCTCTAATCTTATACATGAGAACATCGCAGCGTGATGAATAGTCCGCGTCATCTGGGTTCAGTATAGTGAGCGCGGTAATCCATTTGTCCACGGATTTTCCAAGCTCTTCTAACACTGGTTTGGCCATTTGGGCAGTATCCTTGGATTTTGAGTCTTGAAACCCCTGGTAGTAACCAGAAAATGCATCGATGAAGCGTATGCGATCGAACATACACGTAGGGTGCTCACACACCGCCACGAATGCGTAGCCCAGGGTTTGAATGCGTTTTGTCAAGATTGAGGTCGTGGCCTTATTGTGGTTAATCATGAATGCTATTAGGAAAATTTTGGCATAGTATTTGTGTGAAGGACGAAAGCCTTGGCAGATGAGGTAAAAGAATCGAGAGATTTGATGGAAGAAATCCTTATGAGAGAACCGCTTCTTAATACCATCGACCGACAGACCTTCGGGCAAGTTGCGCTTCCATTCGAAAAGCCAGGGATCAGATTGCTGCAACTCTGCAATCAGCTTTTTTAGACAATGAATTCTGTAAGCTCGCTGAATCATGCAAACCGCAGACTCCGATTTTTGATAGTCTGGAGAGGTCAAGTCGTCGACATCACTAACCGTCTCACCATCAGGTGATCCAGATCCAAGGATGTCAACAGTTCGACTGGAGATTGCGACATCACCAGCAGATTGGGTACCATCCACTGATCGAAAAGATTCCGACAGCGAAGGCACTAAGGTCATAGTTCACGCTAGTCGAACAGCCTTTTTCTTCTTCTTCTTGGAAACGGCGTAAAGGTAAACAAAGTGGCTGTCAACCTATCTTTATATTTGACTATGCGAGAATGCGACTTTGTGTAGAGAAAACCAACTTTCTGCCTGGGTCTAAGTCAACATAATCTAGCCGCTAATATGTTCCCCTAACAAGCTGCCGTAATCTTCACTGATTGAACCCTTTACCCACGATTAGTAACTAATTAAACTGTGAATCTGCGAGCTTCCTTTACGAGTTGTCTCCTCGACGAGCTGGTCCTGTCTATCCACTTCAGCTACTTCTCAGTCTGTTATTCCTTTATATTATCGTCAGTTCACCGTTTTCAAGGTTCAGAATCCAAGTTATCTCATACTGTTGCTTGGAAATCAAATCGCAATTATCTTCCGCACCCTTCCTATTAGTATGCATTCTGTCAGGTCGAGTGTCTTATTAGTAATTAATAACCGGGAGGAGGCTAAGGGAATAGTGTCGAGGCACGTGACCACAATACGCTTCGAATGCGGATGTGTCTGGGTGAACAAACTAGAAACTGGTAAGAGAGCGTGAAAAGACACAGTGGGATGATGGTGTAGAGAAGATGCAGTGGAAATAATGGGTACAAAAAGCCAAAGAATAGAGCGCTAGAGAATACACAATTAAACCTCTTTCTTGATTCTACTGCTCATCGGCAATGGCTCGGTAAGCAGCTGTCAGCCGTATTTGATGCGGCGATTTCTTCCCGGGAGTAGTGGATTACAAATCGTTTCGTGAACACCTCCGCGGCGATTATGGGGGTGTAATGGGGGCGATAGAAAGACATCTATAATGGAGTCGATTGAAAGGCATCTATATTGGGTGATATAGTAATGCATCAAAAAGAGAGCAAGCGGATAAGAGAGAGAGCGAGGTAAGCAGCTGAAATGGAGAGAGATGAAAGTAGCTGAAATGGAGAGAGATGAAAGTAGCTGAAATGAAGAGGGAAAGCAGCTGAAATGGAGAGAGATGAAAGTAGCTGAAATGTAGAGAGACGAAAGTAGCTAGACTAAATAAGAGGCAGTATCTCGTATAATCGGTTGTTTCTAGTTAGTATTGCCGGTAACTACCGGAAAATAAATAATCATCTACATATCCTTCGCAAATCATAAGTCATGCGATTAATCATGTCATTAACGAGACGCTTTTAACCATTTAAATGTTGATTTCCATTTGGGAACTTTGGTTGAACCTCTTTGAGATGCTTCAGTCCCTGCTTCATAAACTTCACACTTGATATTACCACTTGCATCATTATCAGAGGTATCAGTAGTGTAGTTGTTGTCATCCGAACAGAAGCCACAACCATTAGATATAGGAGAAGATTGAGATAAAGTCATCGACTGAGGCGATTCAGGTAATGGAGGCGACGGCTGTCTAGACACCGCTCTCATTGCAGCCACAAATGGAATATAAACATTCTCGTTGAGTAAGTCCAATGCTAGCTGTAGGGCCGAGTCTAAAGAGTCAGGAAGTAATCGGTCTTGTGATACCTCGGCCAGGATTTTTTCTCGAGTTTGGCAAGGAAGATTGATCTCCTTGGGAGAATATGGACTGACATAACAATCCACAATGCGTTTTCTATATTGATCCGCCTGCTGGACGGACATGCTATGATAAGAAGTTTGATATTCTTCAATGTCAAGAACAAAATCAAGTACTTCTAAACAATGGTATTGAGTCACAAAGTTTCGAAACGCCACGAAGGTAAATGGCGATGGAGCTAGGTCTGCAATAATATCGTTTAAACTAGGTAGCCGACCGACCGAGCCAGTCGCGACTGAATGTCTTTTTGTGATCGCAAATCCAACCGGTGGAGCATCACTACTTAGCTCACACACAGTTTTACGGTGTGTGTATTGATTTTGTCTGGTATGGATCGCAAACTCCATTTTTGAATAACAAAATCTTCGAGTTGGTTGACTAAACTCAATTTTTTAACCATACGGTGTCCCCAAAGGTGGGCTCTTGCTCGGTTGCAACCGATTAAATATATAACCACCAAAACCACGAAATAAACAATATTCAAATCCCGGAAATGAACCAGCTCAGCTGTCTACACACCACCCAGGACCGAACAGACAACAAAAAGCTAAAGACCTGCTTACTGTCCCCTGTTCAACAAAAAGTTTAGTACAGTTCGTACTGTGGCCCAAAACAAATCCGGCACCAGAGGACATATATATGCGACCGTTAGCAACGGTCTTGGTTCTTCCACAATGGTAGGTGGAGGCTAGGCTGAGACCTGCGACTTACATGATCGTACATAAAACGTACGAGACTTACCTAATTCAGACCACTTTAACCAGGCATGGCGTGCTTTACTGGCACACTCTGCTTAAGAGGGGGTCAGGCCGCCTACCAAGCTGGTACAAGGCTGTGTAAGAAAAAGAACCTCAGGCAGTGGAGGTTGTCTTAGTATTGCGAACTGAGCAATGTTGTTGTCGATGAAATGCTTACCGGGTAAGGGCGGAGCGATCAAGAAACGCGATGCCAGCGAGAAGCGAGCGAGAAGCGAGACGAAGGTCAGTGATAGCACAGGTTAATGCTGTCAAGCTCTTATCAGTGGTGATTTCTTAAAAGTATCTGATTACTTTTTTGATTAGGCCATTCAGTTATCAGTCCGTCTCCTTCTCAGTTGTCAGCCCCCTCAGTTCTCTGGCTCTGTTTTCTCCAGTTTTGACCACCTGCGTCAGATGGTAATCAACAGAAGGAAACGTTCGATCGATCGCAGGTGGTGAACTCACAACAATAACGGTAGTGAGGAATCTAGGAACCAAATAAATGGCGACGTAGGGTACATGAACAAGATTAGGTTACAGAGATAATGAGCAAGAGAATGTTTGATGGAAGCATGGGCAAGAAGTAATGCTAACAAACATTACGGGTGTCGGCGTTGAACATACCGATCTATTTTTAAGTAGTTTCTGTCCTGTGCTTTGTACTGTACAGCAGTGTCAATCCAGGTGCCATGATTATTCAGAGTTGGATCATCATATTTAAAAATGTGAGAATGAACAATGTAAGCTGGGCTACAATGACTTCACCTCTGGAATTTAAGCCCCTCTACCCTCACAGTTTGGTAGGCCCCTCGATGACCTGTAAGTCGACCCCTCGATGCTCTGTAAGTCGGCCCCTCGATGCTTTGTAAATCGGCATTATGCAGTGAGCGGGCGGGGGTTGACCGAGCTGTGAGTGGTACAAACTGCAAGAGAGGCAAAGAGTGGCTTTAGGTCTACAATGAATAACCGTTTGAATCCTTGTATCCAACCGCCTGGCTATCACTAACCGTTATCGGTAATTTATCGTATATTCCACGACTATGGTCTCCAGCGGTTTTGTACAGTCAGTGAGAATTGTACAGAGGGTACTTCGTCTACTATGTTCTGTGGTTCAGCTGATCAGATCAAACTAACATTGTGGCCTATGACTTTGAGCTCCATCATCTCATAACCACTGCCTCATTCTTACCAACCGTCTCCGCCCTGACTGTTGCAATTCCGTCTCCTCCTTAGGTGACCACCTAATCTAATGTCTGTGCTAGTATGACGCTACTATGCTCTACTGCTTTCTGCACCAGGGCCACCTTGAGAACTTTGGGGGCATGTACCCGAGTAAGGTAGGAGACTTACCCCCACAAAAAAAACTGAAGGTATAAGAACACTCAACAGGCATATATAACCGTGGGCTTGAACAGATTAAAAGTGATATTGGGGGTGAGAGGTAGAACCAGTCCTTATTTCAAACTAGTTGAATAAAAATGGCCAGAGCTCGCATCTTGTTAACTCATAAGTTCTCGCTTGCAAATGAAGCGTTTGAAAGCCTTAAAAAGCAGGTGGATGTAGTGGTGTTAGAGTCGACTGACCGAGCCCAGTTTCTCAGCGATTTGAAATCTAAATACAGCGATATTGTAGGAATCGCTACCTTTGGCTTTCAAAAGACTGGCAAGTTTGATCGGGAGGTTGCTGATGCGGTTCCTCGGTCTCTCAAATTTATCTGCCACCATGGTGCTGGTTATGATGGAATCATAGTGGATGAATTTACCGCTAAGGGTATCCAGGTTTCCCACACTCCACAGCCCGTGACAGATGCTACTGCTGATACTAATTTGTACTTGATCTTGGGAGCATTACGAAACTACAATCAAGGTGCTTCTGACCTTCGAAATGGCCATTTTGTTAGCAGAGTGCCTTTGGCTCATGATCCTAAGGGTAAGACTCTGGGAATCTTGGGTATGGGTGGCATTGGTCGTGCTTTGCGAGATCGAGCGAAACCATTTGGTTTCTCCCGAATCATCTATCACAACAGATCCAGATTATCTCCAGACCTTGAGAGTGGCGCGGAGTATGTTACTCAGGATGAGCTATTCGCTCAAAGTGATGTTCTGTCACTCAATCTTCCTCTCAATGCCAATACCCGTCACATTCTGGACCGAGACACAATAACAAACAAGTTGAAAGACGGTATTGTTGTTGTTAACACCGCTCGAGGAGCAGTGATTGATGAGGCGGCTCTTGTAGATGCTCTGGAATCTGGAAAAGTTTCTTCGGTAGGATTAGATGTGTTTGAGGAAGAACCCAAGATCCATCCTGGTCTTTTGAAAAATGATAAGGTGCTTCTTTTACCTCATATGGGAACCCATACCGTTGAGACCCGAAAATGGATGGAAGAGACCGTCATTAATAACGTAAAGTCTGTTCTCAATACTGGTAAAGTCATCGATCTTGTTCCTGAGCAGCAGGGCAAGCTGTAGAATTGGATGCATCAAAACAATTGGTAATCCGTTAGAGTATATGTTAAAAAGATAACAGTCCAACAACTAATCTCAATCCCACTAACATTTGTCCATCCCATAACATTTGGGGGTACGGAAAAATAGGCCGCCAGCCGTGTCCGAGGCTGGTAGTATAAAAACCACAGGTGTCGCCCCAGAAAGAAAACTCTTCAGATACGAATTGTCTTTTATTCACTCTATAGCTTCTATATAAGCGAATGGAGGGGAAAAAAAGACTAGAACGATGTCAGCAGACTCCTCATAGTAGTAGGCAGGGTTTAACTTGCCGCTACATTGATCAGCTGGAACATTATACGGTTTAAAGTAGAGAATGAACGGTGAAGTAGACAATTGATACGTAACACTAAAATTATTACCACTAAAATGACTAGACATGGACGCCATTGTTGAAACCCCAAAAGTCGAACTAACAATGAGGTGGATCTAATTTCCCCCTTTGTTTTGTTTTGCGACTACTTCAATTGTACGCATTACGTCGCACTCCTCGTATCAAATTAATCCTTGGTTGTCATGTAATACTGATCGAAGCAGGGGAAAAAATTGTACTTCCTAGTTAGTAGCGTAGCTTCAACTACTACACAGACTAGGCACATAATTGAGTTGACACTAGAGCAACAGAGCTATTGAGGTATGAGCGATACAGATATTATTGCACCCTAGTTAGGAAACTGCTATATTATTATATGAGTTCAATTATTGGTATTGAATATACATAAAAGAGAGGTACGAACCAAAATCTCCAGTACTTCACAACATGTAGGAAATCATCCACACTGCAAAAATGTTATCTTGCTAGGTGAGGACTCCACTCTACCCTCATCATTAGCTCTGGGCACTGGGCATACAATGCCAGGCCTAGAAAATCAGGGCACATTCCAACTCCCTAAAGAATAGAAGTTGGAGCCGCCACTGTCCACCCTAGAATGTTGTCATATAGTTGGTTCTAAAGTTCCAATGCCAGATATGCCGGTGATATCAGTTAAGTTGCTGCTAAAACCTAACTGGAAACTTGTCACGCCCAAAACTACTCAAACCGGAGATTTCTAGGTGCACAATAGACTGAGCCATATTGTAGACGCATTTTCCCGGGACAAGTAACCCAAGAATGGAGAGTTAACTACCACTGTTGCGATTCCCAAGAATGGCACTGGGACTGGAATTACCAGGGAAATTATCGATCAGAATAGTGTCTAGCGTGTGTAACAATTGATTCCGGCTGGGTCGTCAAAAAATGAACTGGAGAGCATAATCTGGCGTGGTCAGATCCATGCCAAGGTGGTATTGAGGCGGCATGTGTGACAGTAAGTTAGTTCGTGACTTTGATATCGATCAGAATTCTAGCTATCGGCAGTCATGCTGCAGTAAAACTACTATCAGAAGCTGACAGACAGAACAATTGCACATCCTTCTGGAGTTGGTAATGTGGGCTTCATCGGGGCATTGTTCTAAGGGGACAACAAAGGATAAAGTAAGGATGGGAATCGGACAATAACCACATGAGCACGCACAACCCAACAGAACCTGATCATCTCAACCCGCCTTAGCTCAATAAACAGTGGTGACCACCACACCCATGTCTTAGTTGAAAGGTACCCACCATGATCTCGAGCTGAGAAATCTAAACCGTATCTGGTCGCCGGATTGGTCCAGCATGATTACTTCAAGTGACGGCTCCTAAGGCTTGCCCTTGTGAGTTTCTTTAGCATTCCGCCAATCGACGCAGGCACCTCAATTTGGAGTATGCGCCCATCCCCGGGCCGCGAGAGCGTGTCTATGATCGCAATGGCATCACCATAGAACCGCCGACCGTGTGCTATTAGGAATTAGGCACTATTCTGCACCTACCCATAACCAGACGAAAGAAGGCACTGGGCTGCGTTCCGGACAGGGGTACCACCTCACCAATTAGAGACCTCTAGGAGCCTCAAGCGAACAATCAGTTAGAGAGGGCACTGGGGCAAATGTTCGGGTTTGGTTAGGAAGGGGGACTACGACAGGGACTTGGAATTTTGGTTAGTACCAACCAGGCAATGGATCTCACCATCAGTCTACGGATTCGGACTGGTCTGGGCGACGAAAAACAAAGAAGGGCGGGAGATTAAGATATATTATAAGGGTGTGGAACTAGAAGACAGAGAGAGAGAGAGAGGGAGAGAACGAACCAGGCTACAATATTGAAGGCAAAAAAAACAAAAATAAGAAAAGAGACTTGAATTGTGACTCTAAAACTCTAAGGGTTTAGGCTCAATCTTGAAGAAAGACGGTAGTTCGAGCAACCCCGGTAACCCGGCAAACTATCAAAACTAAAATTTTCTTAATCTTTTTAACACCTGAGCAACAGCTGTTTGTTTGCTTGTTTGTTTTTTTCTTTCTTTCTTTCTGGCTCTCATCGTTTACAGGATCTGTAACTTGTGCTCAGCTCTCAGGTACCTCTACTCGGTATGGCCATTGTGATTTACATCGATCTCATCTGATTTCCATACTGTCTAAGTGGCTGGCTGGGTGCTTATTTCGACCGCACAACTGGCCGGGCCGACAAGATACCTACAGGAGCGATCCATTTGTAGTAGTAAGTACATTCCTGGCAGATACGATTGTGAGAAGCTGCAGGTTGTCTGTGCTGTCTGTGGTGTTGAGCTGTATTCCTTGTTCTGTGGTTTAAGCGGTTGGCCGCTACGGGTTTTTGTATAAACCCAATTTGAGCGACCCCGTCCGTTTGTGCATTTAAACATACCCTAGTAGCCAGGTTGCCCAGCCAATATTGTCAAACCCCCTCACCCTACTGCGGAACTGAACTGTAGTGGCTTTTAGTAGTACCCAATCTGCGGTGAAGGATCCAAGCTGTGGGTTTATCTATCAAACACAGTGTCTCAAAATTTAAGCAAGCGCGAGACAGCTAATAGCAGGTAGGATAGAACAGCGGTTAGATTGAAGACACATGAAGATTTGTGAAGTTATTGAACTGATTAGTTGTTATAGAGCTAACGAGACAGGTAGTAGTCAGTGAGGAGGACGTAGGCAAAATCTGCAGTGGTGCAAGAGAGCCAATAAGAGCTGCGAGATTCGTGACCAGAACCACAGATCCCCGGTCAATATATTGTTGTATTCATCCGTTCATTTTTCCCCGACTGCAAGTGTGTGTTTTAATTACCAGTGTGTTTCTAACACAACTTGAAGCGATAAGCTGGAACGGGTCATCCTCAGAATTATAAGAGCTTCAACTTTTTTCTAGGAGTCACAGGGGTTGAACCGGGTGAAGAGTGTTAAACGTCTCTATAAGTATCAGGTTTGTGTCAGGGTTGTTTACAAGACCCGCATTAGGGGCCGATTTGAGTTGTGCGTATCGATACAGGTTGGCCAAGGTTTAGTCGGGGATAAGGGGGTTCAAACAAGGATTGAGGTGTATTAAACCAGGATTGAACCATTACTGGATCATTACAGTAGGAGTCACTGTTCAGTGACTGAGACTAAAATCGGTGTTTAAGTATTGTATCTGTGTTGTATTTACAACCGGTTTCAGGTACTCGGTCCTATTCATTGTCTATGCAGACTCATGAACTTTAATAACCCAAATTTCTATACCTCAGGGCCGGCCCAGCCTACCACCGCCACTGCGCAAGCGACTGCTACTGGGACGGTCCCGTCGGCAACACCAATAGGAACCTACAAAACTTCGCTGGAAGCTTTGATGTCAGCAAATTCGGAGACATCGCAGCCACTCCAGCATGTGCAATCACAATCTCAGCAATCACTTCAAACTCAATCTCCCCATCAGCAGCATCAACCGATTCAAACACAGCCATTGCGTTCCCAACCTCTTTCATTCTCCCATCCCCAATCTCTACCACAAACTCATTCTCAGTCTTTACCTCAGTCTTCAATGCTTTCTCCACAACAACAACGTCATCAACAACAACAACAACAATATCAACAGCAACAAGCTCAACAGCAACAAGCTCAACAGCAACAAGCTCAACAGCAACAAGCTCAACAGCAACAAGCTCAGCAGCAACAACAGCAAATTGCTTCTCCTCAGTCTCATCAGCCACACTACCAATGGTCAAATGTAGTCTATTATGGTCAAAATCCGGGAGTCTCATCCTTGTATGGTACTAGTACAGGTGGGTCGGTAGCGCCTGCCAGATCTCAGATCATGCCGCCGTTATCGGTCCAAACGCAATTAAATCCAGGATTGCAAGGCCCTCCAGTCAGCACAGGCAGTACAGTAAGCGAGCAGTCTCAATCTACCGCTTCAATTGCGGCCGCTGCGACCCCATCTGCTACAAGTTCTGGGCGACGGTCAGGGCACCAACGCACTCATTCAGCACCACGAGTCATAGGGTCTCCGGGACGATCTCCATTGTCAAGATCAAACTCTCGATCCAGACAGAGACAGTATCCTTATCATGCGAACCCTTCGAATAGGTCGAACATTGGGACCCCTTACAGTGGAACTTATAGCCCTAATGCCCCAGGACAGTACTTAGCCATGGCTTCTGGACCTCCAACTACTGGCTCTGGACCTTCATCTACTTCCGCAATTCCACCTGGAGGACATTCTTCTGCTTCGTCCGTTCCTCAAAGTCCAATGGATTGGGATAGGGACGATGTCGATTGCTTAAGAGAACTTTTAGATATTGGAGAGCGCGCGAAATGGAAATTTGTTGCTACAGAGCTTACCCGAGAACGGAACAAGAGAATCACCGCGGTAGCTTGTCAGAAAAAGTTCAAGGAGATGTTCGGAGTAGCTGAGGCTTCTAGTGTACTCGGATCATCATTATGCTATGTAGTATCTCCGAACGGTTGGTCGAGCTTAGATCAATACCGGATGATACCTACGTCTATCGGCTCTTCGTATATGGATGAATGATGACGATTACAAAGGAGAATGATGACGATTAAAAGAAAAAGATAACGACAGAGATGATGATGAGGATAAAAGTGACAATGGTGATAATGATGATAATGATGACGACAATGACAATGATGATAACGATGGTAACGATGTTGGATGGGAAAATATAGTATTTAAATACACCAATACTCTCAGTAATAACGACAATACAAGCAACTGCTGAGAGACGAGTAGTTCTTCTCAATCTCGTAGTCCATTCAGTCTCGAGTTCGGTTTACGCGTGTCAGGTGCGGCTGTAACAAGCGGCTGGAGACGACTCGAATTTCCACATTTTCTCCACCACTTAAACCTTCTCTGCCATGTCGCTTCCAAGATTAGTATAAACAAGACAATAATTAGTGAGCTACTTCAGTACCGTGATACATAGAAGCCTTGTGGATAGGACGCGTGAAGAAGCAACTGTATAGATTGTATAGATACGACGTCGCCCGAGATGCGGATGCTATCACTTGGTATCTTTACCTCACCCGAGCTCACTGCCGATGGGGATGAATATGTTCCTATAGAACACGATCCGCTCGGAGAAGCAAAGATTACACAAGATGGAGAGCTGCTAGGAGGACGAGAATTTACGATCCGTACGTTTACTCTTCCTGGAAGAGGGACTAGATTGTATATGATGGCCACGGAGTGTGCCAAAGAGCTTAGCTACAGAGATTCATATCTGTTGTTTAATAAGAACAAGTCTTTGTACAAGCTGATCGCAACTCAGCCAGAGAAGGACTCGTTGATGGATGCAAGTCTACTGCCTCATTCGTTTAGATCACGTCAGATTGCCTTGGTCACTGCTAGATCAATGTACAGACAGTTTGGAGCGCGTATAGTGAAGAATGGTCTTCGAGTACGCGATGATTATTGGGAAACCAAGGCCATTCAACAAGGGTTTACAGAGGCAGATGCAGTTGGAATTGACAAACGAGGTCCGGTGGGTCGGCCATCAAGTCAACAAATGCAACCTCAGTTCAGTCAACAATTTCATAATGTTCAGTACCAACAGCAGCCGCAGATGCGTGGGTCTGCTCAACAACAACAGCAACAGTTTATCAATCAGCAGCAGCCTCAACAAAGGGGTCAATTCAATCAGCAGTATGCTCCTCAGGGTAGCAACCAGCAGCAAGTTCAGTTTCAAAGGGCGCAGCAGGCTCAACAATTCCAGAACCAATATGGTCAACAATTTAGAGGACAACCTGGTGGTCCTCAGGGTCAATTTGTCCAAGGGCAGCAGGGGGGTCAACCACAGTTTGGATCACAGTCCCGTGGCGCTCAGGGTACGTACCAGTCACAGCAGCACATTCAAGGTGGACAGGATCAAAGACAAATTGCTCAAGGAAATCGTCGTGTGCCAGATGCTCGACCTATCAAACAAGAGCCACCCCCATCCACCCAACCCTCAATCATCCCCGCAGGAAACACAACCTCTTCTTACACACCATCTGTCGTTCTTCCAAAAAAAGACACCCTTCTAACCAAAATCGAACCAAAAGCCCATGGTCTTTCTATCCAAGGATATGGATCGTTTATTCCTGGTGCTTCGATCCAAGGCAGCATTGATATGCCAAAACCTCCAATCAATGCCCCAACTGTTAAGACTTTTGCAACTCCAAACGTTTCAAAACACTCTAGAGTGTCGAAGGATGAGATTATTCCATCTAAGGTGAGAGAATCACAACAGTTAGTGGCTGAATTCTCAAAGTTTATTAATGGGATAAGGTCCAGACGTAAGAAGCAATGGACTAGCTTTTGGCAGGTTCGTCAAGAACAGGAAGCGTATATTCAAGAGTTTGGTGTTCGTGATCTGATATATGCTGCAAACCCGGATGTTGAGGAAGAGTCAATTGATGAAACCACCCCAGAATTTCGTAATAGTACTCAACAGCTCAAGGCCATGCTTTACCTCCCCAAGACAGGCGCTTTGCAGGGCGAGGTTCCTCCAACAATCCAAATGCCGGACCCTCCTCCTTCCAATCGTCATCAACAGCTGAAACAACAACAGGCAGCGGCTCGTGTGCAACAAGCTCAGGCTACTGGGGTTCAGCAACAGCAACAGCAACAACAACAACAGCACCTTCAACAACTTCAACAGCAACAAGAGCAACAACAGCACTTGCTGCAACAACAAGCTCAGCAGCATCGCTTACAGCCCCAAACTTCACCATTGGAAGTTCAACGTAGACTCCAACAGCAAAAAGCAGCTGGGGCAGCAGGTGCTGGGTACGGTCAATTGCAACGAAATCCATCTACGGGCAGTCATTCAAGTGCTGATGGGGCAATGGGCCCTCCCTCTGTCCAACAGCAGCAAAGCCTTATTGGTAACCCCGGAGCTGGTACTAACTATCAAAATTCCCCCAGTGCTGGGAATGGGCCCGGCCAAAACCTAGGTGCACCGCAGCAACAGCAACAGCAGATGCAATATGCTCAACAGTTACAACAATTTGCTCTACAGCAGCAGCAGCAACAACAACAACATCAACAACAACAGCAGCAGCAGCAACAACAAGCTCAGGGACAACAGAACTGGCAAACATCACACCCTCAGAATCAAGCCCAGCAATGGAGTCAAAACAGTGGATTCTACTAAAGCGACCTGATTTCTGACGACTATAGATTTACGGATGATATGCTCCTAATTTAACCAATGATGTGACAGTGTTTTTGGATTTCGAAGATAGAAATGCAAATAATTACGATGAATGAGACTAATTGATATAGTATAATACTACAATCCCCCAAACTGAGGAGGAAACAGAAGAGTTCGTCGGTTTCAAATAATATTGATAAGCTGTTTTTTGTTTTTGTTTTTGTTTGAACGATAGCAAGCTTCTCGATAAATACAAGCACAGATTAGCAGAGCTTGGCGGATAGTTTAGAATGAGTCGTATAATGCGCATCTTCGTTGACACTGTGTTCGATCATAAAATTTTAGCATGGTATGAACGTCGAGTCTTATACACGTTGTATCCAACCAGCAGAACCCCTTGAACCATTATGACGACCACTAGAAGGATCCAGATTGATGGACCCCCAGTTGCTAGTGCTTGATTGACAGTATCAGGTAGAGATCCTAGAACCGAAGTATGATCCGAGACTGAACGGTGAATTTTATCAATCTGAGATCTTAAAGTATCGACTTCCTTCGATAGTTCATGCTTCTGATTATCACTGCTTATCAATTCGGTATGAGCTTTCATGAGTCGATCCACGAGCTTTTCTAAAGTCTGAATTCTGGAATCTATAGAGCTCAAATCGCTTTTGAGGCCACTAACAGAGCTACTGGCCAGCTTTACTTCACTTACAAGTCGGCTGACTTGGTCCTGAACCTCTTTGACACGAGTATCAACACCAGCACTGCTATCACCCGAGCTTTGTTGCTGTTGTTGTTGATCATGTTTTTGCTCAACATTCCTCTTTGCCCGATGGACATCTAATTCATTAAGGAATTTGGGATAGATATCAAATTTCTTCAACACAAAAGCATCAGGATTCTGTGTAGATGAAGCAGAAATACCGAAATGGAGATTTGGAGGTAACACAACCTGGTCAGTCTCGAAACACTTATTTCCATTGACATCAACAACAAGCGAGTTCTTTCCGTACCCTATTTTGACAGTGAATGGATTGCCGGTATTTTTGTACCCAATTCTACAGAGCGAAAAGGCTCGCTCAACTGGATCTTTGAAAGCTCCATACTCGATGGAACCATCGTTGAGATGTCCCCGTAGCGTTCCAGATTCGACATCTTCGGAGTCTAAAACCACTGCCAATCCATCCCAATAATCCGGAGACCCATAGACTGGACCCGTACCGGGTGCTGGTGGCTCTTTAGCGTACCAGAACACAAGGCCACCACCAGGAACTTTCTCAGGACCATCAGCTAGAATTGTAGCCTCCAAAGTCCACTCCGAATGGGGATTAGGACGAGTAGACCATATTGCTGACTTCTGAGACGGCTTATCTCTGGTGGTAAGAATGATTTTGGAATCTGATACTTCAAAGTCTCCATGCCCACTAAATCCAGCAGGTAATGCGGAATAATGTACTGGAATAGACAAACTGCTATCAGTTAGATCACCCTGTGCTGGAGCAGCTGATGCCATGTTGGCAATGCTCAAGAGCGAACCCAACAGAGTCCGCCGACTATAGCTGAATCTCATGGTAATTGGGAATGCAGTATATTCGTCCTCAGAGAACCTCCTAGCTACCTAATGGAATTGATACCTTCTTTGTTGGCCTCCTCAATGTCAAAACGCTATGCTTGTAATTCAATTCGGACACGGTGTTTTGTGAGTGAAAGATCAGTCTGTGCGGCGCTAGCAAACAAGGGCGTTATTTCATTTAAGATCCATGTATACAATGCTGAAGGTACGACAATGAGCAATCAGTTGAAATTTAGTGGAACATATATATAATCAGTAATTTATCTCGCAATGACACGCATTTGCCAGTCCAATGGTCTAACTCTTCTTCTTGATCCCCTTGAATGCCTCTACAACTGTGTTTGCATTCGCCAGAAGATAGGGCGGCTGACCATGTGCGGCTGACGGGACAAGAAAATTTCATCAACATTTTGAACGACAGCCAGTGGGAAGGATAAGTTGAGAAGAAATAGCAACATAAAAGTTGATAATCTTAGTTATTTGAACCGGTAACCCACAAACTCAAAGTACAAAATTTCAGAAGATAAATTACAATGTCATTTCTAGGACTCGGTGGTAATCCAGCAGCCAACTCTGGCACGGTCAACCCGGTTAAGATTCAGGCTGCAGAGGCAGAATTGGACATGGTGTCGGATATGTTCAATCGATTGGTGGATACTTGCCACGAAAAATGCATTAAAGAGAAGTATTCAGATGGGCCTCTTAACAAGTCCGAATCGTTGTGTCTTGATCGATGTGTAGCTAAATACTTTGATGTTAACACTAAGGTTGGAGAGGTAAGCAAGCAGTTGAGTGGAGTAGTTGAGTGGAGCAGTGGGTGGAGCAGTTGAGTGGAGCAGTGGGTGAATAGAGTAGTTGAACTAACCTTTAGCATATGCAAAAACTTGGGAATAACCAAAACTTTATGAGACCTTCATAAGACCTTCATATAAAGCGCCAAGAACTAGATGACGTAGAAATCATGAAATGTAAATAATAGAGCGCTGATTGCGCATCCTGGAAATGTGATCACCATTGATACAAAATGCAAGCTCTGAGATGAATTAGTAATTCCACTCCATACAATGGATTGTGCAAGTCACTAAATGAGCTCGAACTTAAAGGCCCAAATATTTCGCAATTCGCATTCGTACTCCTTCGATCGAATTAAGCTTGGGCCGAGCATCCAAATAAAATGATGGCATGTTTGGTGCTAAAGGATTGGCTTTTCCAGTGTAAAAATCAATCACATATTCTACCTGAGTTCCACAACGATCCACAATCCAATCGTGACGATCAAATGGCTTCTGAAGTCCCCACATCATGTTCCACCGGGCCCTAGGAGTTAGTTTGGATGAATCTCCTTTAAATCGGACCAACTTTGGGCCTCCACATTGTTGTCCTCCTTTGCCATCTTCCCATTTCATAATCTCCATCCATGCCCTCTCATTGACAGCATTGTGAATGGGAATAATGGTCTCCATATCCTTAGCATTGGGGTCAAAGTTTTTCCGTTTCATGGCGTCATAAAATTGTTTCTGGGATGGATAAACCCAGTTACCATCGGATCCTTTTCGAGGGATCGTAGAAACCTGACGCTCCAAGGATAGTCCTGATTTATCATCATGCTTCCCACTATATAGGCTGTCGTTATTCTCGATTCTATCTGATCCACAGGCCTCATCCACCTTCGACGAATTCAGAGCATTATGATCTACTGGGCATCCTTCCCCTCCGTTGAGCCAGGCAGTGGAGGCAGTATGATCCACTGGACATTTATCTTGTGACATGATTAGACATGTAATGAGACTGTGGTTTAGGCTTTCACAAGCAAGTTCGTTCGATCAGAGTTCTCATTGGTTTGCTTGTTCTCTTTTTTTTTTTTTTTTTTTTTTTTTTGCCCCCGATTTCCACCCAAATTCCCTGCTGTCTTGGTGATGCGGCGACCGGTTACTCAAGCCTTGTGTTGTGTGGAGACTCCTTCGTGATGGACAGAGTTAAAATTGTGATTGAATAGTAACACGAGGAGGATAGACTGATAAATGCGAGCCTTCTCAGCTCCTGGAAAAGCCCTGTTGGCTGGAGGATATCTTGTGTTGGATCCATCATATTCAGCCTATGTGGTAGCATTGTCAGCACGAATGCACGCAGTGGTTCAAGAAGAGACCGCTCGTAGCGATAGCCTGAGTGATGACAGGTTGGTAGTACGGTCTCCTCAGTTTAAGGATGGTGAATGGACGTATAATGGTGGTACATTAGATAGACCGAACCCATTTGTAGATGCTGCAATTACAGTTGCTCTGGCATATGTCAAAGGTAGAGGTCAATCAGATGGTCCTGTGAATCTTAGGATCACCATTTTCTCTGATGATGAGTACCACTCTCAGCAGCAACAGCAGCAACAAGATGGTATAGGTAGTCTATCTCAAAAGTTTTCGTTTCATCCTGACGAGACGATCTCTCAAGTTCCAAAGACTGGATTAGGATCTTCTGCTGCCCTGACGGTAGTACTAACTGCAGCATTACTGTCGTACTTTTTAGGTGATGAGTTTGTAGCGTCAGAGGCGGCGTCGCTGAAAATTGTTCATAACTTGGCTCAATTGGCACATTGCCGAGCACAGAAGAAGGTTGGGTCTGGTTTTGATGTTGCCTCAGCAGTATATGGATCAATTGAATATAAACGGTTTCCTGCGGACTTTTTAGGTGACCTCACCACTGCCCAGGCTGGTTCATCTGTGTATGATGAGCGGGTGACGCAATTAGCTTCAGCTAGTTGGCCAGTGCTACTCAAACCATGCTCCCTTCCTCCTGGACTTAGTGTACTAATGGGAGATGTTCGAGGAGGATCCGAGACCCCAAAAATGGTGAGTAAACTGCTAGGCTGGCGCGAAGCAAATAGACAGCGAGCTGATGAGCTTTGGGGTGCAATTGACAAAGAAAAAGAAACACTCATCAGCATCTTTGCTCAACTGAATGAAGAAGTGTCTGTCTCCGAGAGTTCGTCTATAAAATACCAAGAGACGCTGACAGCAGCATTACCACAGCTGTCGAAAGCGTTTGCTCACCTCAGACACAACATTCGTACAATGTCGTCCGAATCTGATGTACCCGTGGAGCCAGACTCTCAATCAAAGCTGCTTGATCTGTGTCAACAGGAATTGCCTGGGGTAGTTGGAGGTGTCGTTCCAGGAGCCGGGGGGTATGATGCAATCTCACTTCTGGTGAGGACAGAAGCTATTGATGATCTCATTAAACTGAGCAAATCAGATTCCCGGTTTTCCTCAGTCAGCTGGCTGAACCTCAAAGAGCAAACGCTGGGACTAATTGAGGAACCTCTAGATCAGTACAAGCAGTACGAACGATGAGGAACCTAGCTACTGTTTGGTTTTCCAAAATCACCGATATCTGTAGATTTACACAACTAGCCGAAGCAAGTAATAATGATAATAACAATTGAGTAGAGTGTAGATATATGATTAAATGCAACTAGGTGATCCTATAAACAATTCACCTCCTGTCTCATAAATCAAATTTAAAATTAGTAGTATTGAAGAGAGTGTCCCATTCGCTCCATTTATTGATATTCTCGACTGGCTCATCATCACCGCTTACTCTCTGTCGCAACTTTTGAATGCACTTCCAACCAGGTCCACCTAAAGACTGTAAATGCAGGATAGATGTGTCAAATTTCTTGAGTATGACAGTGCGTTGAGGATGATCCGGCTCCTTTAAAAGCTTATAAATTAAGAAAGCCAGTGCATGGTATAGGTTGCAATTTTTCATGAACCACGTAAACATTTGGATCTTTCCTGGCTGGGATAAAAGATCAATATAGTTAGACACCAGTCTGAGAGCTGCCTCCAGAATCTTATTTTCCACTGTATCACACTCTGACTTGATGTAGTATGGTGCCATGAGCAATATACATTTATCTGAAATGCTGCTGAGGCCCACTTTATGGAACGTCAAAAATGGATTGGAATCGGTATTGAGGGTATCGAGGAAGGTCTTTGCACTGTCTCGTTGATAATTTATCTGTTCCAACAGTTCTCCAACTAAATCTTTATTGGGACTCTGAATTCCATATAAGACCTTGAGAATCTTACTTTCAGTCTTGCAAAACTGGAATCGTACTCTGGCGCAGGCAACTGTAATTCCTTCTCCTTCTGGCATCTCTGTATCAAACTCATCATCACGAATATTGGCGATAAGATCTTGAGCGATGGCATCAGTGAGGTCGAGGAAATACAATTGCCACCAGGTCATTCTTCTATCTTGAATTTCTTTCTCCGATAAGTTGTAATGTGACCCATCTCGATGCAAGCCCATTGTCTGCGCAGTTCTCACAAGGAGCGAGATCAGAGGTGTTGGTGGTGAGACCGTATGATCAATAACGCTCTGGACGAGGATACATGCTTTCAAAGTGTTCATCGATGGGCTCTGGGGGAAGCCAGAAGCAAGTAAGGAGTGCTCAGTAGCATACAAATAGGTTTGCTGAAGCTTTTTGATGTCTGAGGTGATATAACTTGGTAAATTGGATTCTGTCAGCGTCATGGCTCCACAATAGCATACCGCGAAGAAAATAGATAAGAAGTCAGTATCTAGTTTACCGTCTTTCTCTATATCCATGGCGATGAATTTTGATAGTAATCCCTCAGTCTCAACTATGGGAATCATCGGGCTGATGCAATCGGCATACCTAGCCAGTAGATACCCCCCTTGTGCTCTTGGTGGAATAACCGAAGACAGGAAGATTGAAGTTTCGATGTTGGTCGATATTCGGGTGGTGATATCGAAAAAGAGACAAGAGGTACCAATGGATTCATCGCAAAATTCTAACAGCTTACTCTCAGCTTGTGACGATAGAATAGAAGTAGCCCCCGCGGAGTATTTGGTCCGCCCATTGTAGCCAATAGACAAATATCCCTTATTACCAGAATCTATTCCATTAGTTTCAGTCCCAGGAGATGTTGACGTAGCTTTAGTAAGCGACTTCTGGCGTCGAGTACTAAACACAATGTTATCACTTAGTCCATCGTATGAGCTTGATCCAGTGCTTCGAGATGTACAGCTGGTGGTTAATAATGGACTAGGAGTCGCTACATTAGAATTATCCTTTGGTGTAGCATAAAATTCCGAATAGATGGTGCGTGGATTTGTACCAGTCGTTATCTCTCTAGATGTATCATTGATCTTTCCAATGGGTTGCCTAGCCCCCGGATCCCCTCCGCGTCCGTCTGCTCCAGATGTTCTATTCGAAACACTCTCATTAAACAATACAGAATTATCTTCATCGCCTGCCTTTGTCACGGCCTTGCCACTCAGAATACCACCATTGGCTGGTACACCAGCATCAGTTGGAATGGTAAGAGGCACATTCGTAAGCCCGGGCTCCGAAGTTCGCTCTTGCCCAGTTTCATATGTGCATTTTTTACCTATCCTCATACAACGAGAGCATGGGAATAGCTTATCACACTTTCGCTTGTTTTGATGACATGGGATACACGATAAGATTGCACGTTTTCGAGGTCTCTTTTGAGGAGGTTGTATTCTCATGTGTGAAGCTGGTTTCCTACCTTCGGGCTCAGAGGAGGAGGAATCAGTATGTTCCTTCGTCATTGAGTCCAGGTTCATGTGAACTACCACCACTGGTTCTCTGTCGTAATCAAGTTCTGTTTCTTCAGTAGCCTTTATTTGGCCCTGCTAAACCATATGTTCTTAGTACACCTTCAAGCTACCGACACAACTTTTGTTTGCATATCATCTCGAGGATTACAAATCCTTTTCACGGGTCCAAGGCGCCGTACGCCCACGATAAGATAAGCATAAATAGCAATGTCGACAGTTGGTGAAGTAGTTAAATTGAAATATAAAGAGACCAGTTTTTATATTAAAACATCACTATTTGTTTTGCGTTGACGTTGAATATATTCTTTAACATTGCTAGTAAAAACTTGCTGTAAAAGAGCATTAATTCCTAAAAATCAGTAGTAAATAGAGTAGCAGCTAGTCAACATAAGCCAGTATTAGTATTACAAATCCTACAGCTACTAGGATCAGTTAGCAGTACCAGTAATAAAGAATCAGATTAGTCTTGTAGAAGAGGTCTAATTTTGCTCTGATTTTGCTCTGATTTTGCTCTAATTGTGCTAATACTGCTAATACCGCTTTGTCCAGCTCTATCCAGCTCTATCCAGCTCTATCCAGCTCTAATATTGTTAACGTTGCTGATACCCTTTGCTTTGTATCCTATAAACTAGTAATGTCTACATCCTATGTTTGCCATACATCGAGTGATTGTTACAGCCACAAGACTGATGGCCCTTGGTGGTCATTCTGGATCCCAAACCCAAAGGAGATTATGGCAATCCTTATATTGTCCGTCGTCATTGAGAGTGCTGCAGGAATTGTATACCAACTTAAAAAGGTATCACGGATGATAAAACCTGTGGAACAATTAGACAAGAAAAGAGATTTTAAACACTCATTAATCAAATATGGAGCAAACATTGAGTGGTGGATAGTTTGCTATTGGAAAAGAGTGATCAAAGATCTAGGTATGCTTCATGATGCGATTATTAGTCTCTGTTGTATCTCCAACTCAGTATCCAACTCAACATCCACAACCCTTCTTCAATGCTCTATCACCGCCGATGATTGTGGAATAGTCAAGGCACCAGAAGTTCCAACCGAACATTTGATACTCAGTGATTGCGACAGCCTAGAAGACCAAATTTGCACCCAGATTCTTCAGTCTTTTCAAGGATCCCAGCGAGAAATCACATCCTATGGACTCCACAACGAATCTGACTCTGACTCTGAACCCCATCAACCAGTTTCTCAGCCGATAGAACCAATGCCTATATGCCGGCGATTACCACCAATAATAGAAGAATCAGAGCCCGAATCAGAAGAAGACCAGTGCATTTCGCAGAAGACGAGTAGGAAGACATCTATTCATTGTAAGCACTAAAAGGGGATAGAACATCTGATCCTGGGTAGCTAACGAATAGCATGTGCTGGAAACAAAATCGAACTCAGTAACATTCCAAGAAACAAACGAGCTACAAAGATGAAACGCTTAAGAACAACAAGAAGGGTTACTAGTATCTAATTCTAAGCCGATTTCTAGTATCTGACCCTAAACCGTGGCTGGAATTCCAGGCCAGTCGTCGGGGAGACGTGTCGGGGGTCCGATCCAAGTACAGTGGTGAAATTTAATTTTTTGAACTCAAAATCACCAATACCGCCAGAATTCGTAACAGTCATCGTTGACAGAAGAATAATGAGTGTTGAATCATTGAGCCAGGCTTTCCAAAAGTCTTTGTCTCTGAAAGATAAACCAGCAGAGGTTAGTATGACGAGTTGATGGACAATGAACTTATGGTATCCATAATAATAAGACAGTGTGGATGACTGTGTTGCGCAGCATTGGTTCGGAGCTTGTTAAGTTATCAACAACGATGGACTTCGGAAGCTAGCTGGGCATGCTAAGTCATATTTTCACATTTAGTAGTTGTAATTTTAGTGGAGACTTAGTGGTGCAATACTAACAATAGTCTAATGCTGCTCTACTTGATGCATATCCTTCCATTAACCTGTCTCCAGAACAGACTGCAGAGCTCCACCAATGGCTGACTCTTTCAAATAGATTTGAATCTGAACCTGACACTGTTTCTGAACTCAATGATGGTCTTCGAACCAGAACTTATCTTCTCAACAGTTCTGAAGTCACGATAGCTGATGTTGCTACTTTCGCTAGAATCTCCGAAATTGTAAAATCGTGGACGAAGGACCAAGTGGTTGCTAACCGTCACATTGTACGATGGGCTGATCAAGTACAGAATGTGATCAATCTTCCTCAAGCCAACAGGATCAAAGTAGATCTCGACCTTGAAGCTCCTCGGGAGCAAAAAGCTAAGCCCCAGAAAGGGGATAAGGGTGAGAAGGCCGACAAAAAAGTTGGTGCCAATGAGTCTGCTGCTAAGCCCGAGCAACAGACTTCAGAAGATAAGAAAGAAACCAAAAAGGGAGGTAAACCTTCTCCCGAAGAGATTGCTCGTGCTCAGAAAGAAAAAGCTGAGAAGAAGGAGAAGAAGAAGAAGGCTCAGCCTGCTGCACAACCTCAAGTTCCCATAACTCCTGGTATGGTTGACCTTCGAGTCGGTCACATTGAAAAGGCAGTTAAGCATCCTGATGCGGATTCGCTTTACGTTTCTACTATTCATATGGGTGACACAGACGGTCCTCGTACTGTGTGCTCTGGATTAGTCAAATATGTGCCATTGGAAGACATGCAGGGCCGGGATGTAGTTGTGGTGGCTAATCTTAAGCCAGTGACTATGCGAGGAATTAAGTCGCAAGCAATGGTGTTGTGTGCCTCAGATGAGGATCATGGTATTGTTGAGTTTGTGAATCCTCCTCCTGGATCTAAGCCTGGTGACAAGATCTTCTTTGAATCTTATGATATTGATCCTGAGCCCGTGCTCAATCCTAAGAAGAAGATCTGGGAGACCGTTCAACCAGGCTTTACTACCAATGAGTCTTTGGAGGTGGTTTTCCGTAAGGATGGTGAAACTGATCGCAAGCTAGTTAACAAAAACGGTGAGCTTTGTCACGCCAAGTCTTTAGTTAAAGCCACTGTCCGATAGGGACCTATTGGAACTTCTACATAGCAATACATAAACGCTAATAAGGTCATTGAATTGTCTGTTATTCATTTCCTCGATTAATCCTCTTATTCTAATCATTTCCTCAACTACTCCGCTCCTAACCTAATCAACTCCTGATCTACTGAGCTCCTAATCTAATCGTCTTCATCTCGTCTAGTCGGCGTCTGGTCAGCTTCAGTCGTGAGAGCGGCTTGTATGAGCTTTGGCTTACCAAAGACCAAAAAATTATTGGATAAGAAAGGCGGCGAAAAGCAACTAACTGGTACGGTAATGAGGTCAAGGAAAGATATTGTATGACAAGAAAGTGAAAAGAGATCAAGGCAGGATACAATGAAGCTCATCCGCCGAAGACTGGAAAAGGATAAAAGTGGCGAATTGACGCTATGTCCTGAAGAGGGTGAAGATATGTGGCATTGCTATAACCTGATAGCAGTGGGAGACGAGATCGAAGCATGGTCACATCGTCGAGTTACCAAGACCAAGCAGGATGGAACAAAGTCTAGTGGAGGAGAACGAAGGCTATTGAAGTTAAGAATGAAGGTGGAGAATGTGGATTTTGAAGCCGATGACCTGACGTTGAGAATCAAAGGCCGAGTGATTGTGGATCATGAGGATGTTTCAGCCGGGACTTATCATACGTTTAATTTAGAACTGCAACGAAACTTCACCCTTTATAAGGACGAATGGGACACGATTGCTCTGGACGTTGTGGAAGAAGCAGTTGCGCCGGAAAGACGGGCAGAAATAGGGGCAATTGTGATGGAAGAAGGAGTGGCTCATCTATGTCTTCTTACTGACAGTTTGACTTTCCTACGACAGAAGGTTGAACAATCAATTCCTCGCAAGAAGCGGGGTGATAATAGTGCATATGAGAAGGGAGTCAAGAAGTTTTATGAAGCTGTTTATAATGCAATGTCACGAACGTTTGACATTGATAAGCTCAAGGTTGTGCTTCTTGCGTCTCCTGGGTTTGTGGCTCGGGAGTATTTAGATTATGTTAGTTCTACTGCTACCTCACGTGGAGACTCAAATATAGTCAAACAGCGAAGCAAATTTGTGGTTGCACACTCATCTACTGGCTACTTACAAGGGTTGGAAGAGGCTTTGAAGGATCCTGGAGTACAATCCCAGCTCTCCGATACCAGGTATGCTCGAGAAACTACGGCACTGGAGAAGTTTTTTAAAATTCTGAACGATGATGATATGAGAGCATGGTATGGTCCACGGCATGTAGCAGCGGCAGCGGAGAAGGGAGCTGTGGCTACTCTTCTCATTTCAGATAACTTATTCCGAAGTTCTGATGTAGCTACTCGAAGGCGATATATAGCAATGGTTGAGGAGCTGCGGAATTCTGGACGGGAAGCTTTAGTGTTTTCATCCATGCATCCATCAGGCAAAGAATTGAATGATCTGGGAGGAATTGCCTGTATTCTATTATACCCAGATCCTGAGTTGGATGAGATTGAAGATTGGGACCAAGGACTCTAGAATGTGTGTTAACGAGATACGGTGTAAGTACTAACGAGAGACTGTTTAGGTACTAACGAGATAAGGTCAAAAGTAGTCTCCAGGACAGTATGTCTACAATTCAATCTACATTATTTATATACAATATTCGTCTCTTCATGAAATATTGGTCTTTGACCACAAACTCAATGTACTCTGTACAAAATCGATCAAAATGCGTTGGATCGATTAGCCAATTCTAGGTACCATACTCTGTTGCTTCGTTTGGACCTGAGGAAATCTTGTAGTAATCCTGCACCCGCGCCAAATGCAACATATGTCCTAGTAGATCGAATGATTTGGCTAGACGTCAATCCAGAAAAAAAGCCGTAACTAGCACCAACAATTCCCGCTGAAGTCATTGTGGTCATGAAATCTATTGTTCCTCTCAGATAGTCCATATAGGCTTCAATTGAAAAGAACCCCGTCACAATGGCACCATATTTAGCTGCACGAATGAAACCTTGCTTTAGTCCTCCTTGTAGAACCACATAGTTCTTTCTTTTGTGATAGAAATACCACCCACCCTTGGTTGTGGGCATTCTATGGGCATTTTCAGCCAGATATTGAAGAGATGCTCTAGATAAGCCACGGGAGAGTCCGGTCGAGAAACCAGCACAGAACGCGGTAGCTCCCGCTAAAGTAATTCTCAGTAAAGGATCAATGTTTAATCGGTTTCCATTATTACCTAAACCTTCAGCCAACTTTGAAATCTTTGGTTTTATGGGTTCTTTGGGTTTTTTGGGTTCTTTAGTCTCTTTGGGCTCCTTAGGCTCTCTAGGTTCTTTGAGCTCCTTAGATTTCTTAGACTCAATAGGTTCTGAATCCTTTTGAGACACAGACATGCTCAAACAATATCCTATGATGCATGTATAGAACGTATTCCCAATGGGTTCTAAAGTTTTGAACCTTCAACAATCAATGTTAGTCTGGATAATCTGTAACAATCAGCTTACGTCGTTTTTTCGCTTTTCGAGTTTCCCCGGTTTGCCGACATTCCCCGTCAAATCACCCGGGCTTTACAGCATAAATATCGGCGGTTGTTCCAAGTTTTTGAGAATCAAAATTAGCCAGTAACAGTTCAAGAGGACTGACTGGTCGTTGTAGTGTAAAGTGAATCAGACATTGAAAGAATGGGTACATCAAATCTTGTATCCTGGAGACTATTCGCGGTTGTGGCCGCAGTATGTCTAGGTCCTCTACTATTTGGATACCATTTGGTGAGTTTGATAAGCAGTTGAGGCAGCTGGATGATAGCGGTTGAAGCTTGATGGTAGAGAAGATAGAGGTAATCAGTGAGTGTGAATAATAATAGTCTAACTTTTGTAGGCAGAATTGAACGCTCCTCAAGATGTGCTCACTTGTAGTGCAGGTATAACCGATTCCTACGACTGTATTCCAATGACTCCGGGAGAAATTGGAATTATTACATCCATGAACGCGGTTGGAGGATGTATGGGATCATTCTTTGCGGGTCTGTTGGCTGATAAATACGGAAGACGCCGAGTTCTGTTTTTCAACTGTATTCTGTTCATTTTGGGGCCATTACTGATGTATAGAGCCAACTCGGTGAACTCGATGAGTTGGGGACGCTTAATTGCAGGTATAGCATCAGGAAACGCAATTGTTATTACTCCATTATTTGTCAATGAGTTGTCACCGTCTGATATTCGTGGATTATTAGGGGCCTTTGTCCAACTAGCTGTAACATTCGGAATCTTGCTTGTTCAAGTACTAGGCCTTGTTTGGTCTGTGCCGTTTAAGTGGAGAAGAATCATGCTGGGTGGATCGATAGTGGGAATAATCTATGCAGTTCTGCTTATTATTGTTTGCACCGAATCCCCGAAATGGCTGGCATCAAAAGGAATGGTTGAAGAAGCCCGAAAAGCGTTTTCAACTGTCCGAGGTAGTGATGATGAGTTTGATGATGAGCTAGCTCAATGGAGAGAACATCATGATGGCGCTCATTCTGATGAGGGTAGATCTCTATTAGACGGTCACAACGGTAATAGCTCATCTCCTCAGCCAAAATCCCCTACCACTCTATGGAATTATCTAACCGATCCCATTTATAGACCCTCACTAATTGCGGTAGTCGGCATTATGTCTCTTCAACAGCTGTCAGGAATCAATGCTATCATCTTTTATGGAGTCTCGATATTGAAAACTTCCATGCCAAATCTGTCTGGGGTTATTAACTGCCTAATCTCTTTAATCAACTGCATCGTCAGTGCGACTGTTGCTCCTCTTATTGACCGGTATGGGCGTAGAACCTTGCTTCTGATAGCACTATCAGGCATGGTCGTCACCTCTGTCACCTTGACTGGTGGCCTTTATCTAGATTCTGGTGTACTTTCTTCTCTATCAGCAACGCTCTTTGTGGTGTCCTTTGGTTGTGGGCTGGGTGCCATTCCTTTCTTGATTATCTCAGAACTAACTCCTCCGCCTGCTGTAGGACTTGCTCAGAGCATTGGAACAACTTTCAACTGGATCACCACCTTTTTAATTGGCCTTTTGTTTCCAATTCTCAGTGTCAATCTTGGATCCTCGGTATTTTTGCTGTTCACAGTCACTGGACTCCTTTCCATCCTTTTCATTACCAAATTTGTTCCGGAAACAAAAGGTAAAGTCTCGGTATCTCAAGTTTGGAGAGATTTCAAATAGCTACCCCTATAGAATGCTTGTACGATAATAACGATATATTGTTGAGGTCATATATTGACAAACTCAACTGTCAACACATCTGTCACCAAAAAATGAACTCTGATAATCATGACTTGAAGCGTGAGCTTACAGCTCGTCATGCTAGCATGATTGTAATTGGTAGTTCATTAGGAATGGGGTTGATATTAGGAGTAGGAACTGCTGTCGCTACCGCAGGTCCGGGGTCAACACTACTTGCTTATATTCTGATAACTATTATTGTGTATACAGTAATGGGAGCGGTTGGAGAGTTAGTATGCTACAGTCCGATGAATTCAGGATTCATTGGCTATGCTTCCAGATACGTTGATTCCAGTCTGGGGTTTGCCATCGGTTACGCATACTGGCTTCACTATGTTATAATCACACCCAATCAAATAACTGCTGGAACGATGTTAATTCAATATTGGATTGACAGTACAATTATTAATCCAGGAGTATGGATCACGATTTTGATCTTCTCCATTCTGTTGTTTAATATTTTGAGTGGAGTTAAATTATTTGGTGAGTTCGAATACTGGCTATCAATAGTTAAGATAGTTACGGTATTTACTCTGATCTTAACCTTGTTGATAATTGCACTGGGAGGAGGCCCGGATAGACAAATCCGAGGGTTTCGATATTGGCAAACCCCAGGCGCATTCAAGTATTATGAAAAAGTATTGTCCGATGGGGAGATCTTCCATGTCGCTGATTCAAAAGGCAGGTTATTGTCATTCTTAAGTGTTCTGGTGATGGCAGTGTTTTCGTATTTAGGATCTGAGCTTATTGGAGTTACGGTAGCTGAATTGAAGAATCCAAGGCAATGTGTTCCCAGGGCAATAACTATAACCATTATTACAATCCCCACCCTTTACATTGCCAGCATTTTAGTAATTGGTATGAGTGTAAGATCGGATGACCCGAAGTTGATATCGTCGTCTATAAATGCGACCAATTCAGGCTTAAACTCGAGTGAACATTCTCCTGTACCTAAACCAGTGAATTCAATTGATGGATCACCATTTCTAGTAGCGATGGAAAATGCTGGTATCACTATACTTCCACACTTCATGAATGCTGCATTTGTAATATTTATGTTGGGTTCAGGAATTGCTGGCTTATATATCTCCACGCGAACGCTGTTTGGACTATCTGAACAGGGCCATGCTCCTAAAATATTCAGCACCACTAATGGTCGAGGGAATCCTGTGAATGCAATGATTGCTTCGTCTGCTTTCATGTTACTGGCATATTTGACTGTATCTTCAAACTCTAGTAGAGTTTTCCAGCACTTTGTGAACTTTGTGGCAGTCATTGGCTTAATAGCTTGGAGCTCTATTCTTTATATCCATATTTCCTTTACCAGGGCCCTGTCCAGTCAACACATCACTCGAGATCAATTGATATGGAAATCTTGGCTTCAGCCATATGGTAGTTATGTTGCTCTGCCTATATGTATTGCTATCATACTGTTCAAAGATGTTGCCAATATTATCAGTGGTCAAGTTGATGTTGCAATGATATTATCGGGAAACATCGCTATTCCACTGTTCATTGGGCTAATAATTGGCTATAAAATTCTGATGAAAACAAGAATGGTAAAGCCTGTGGATGCTGACCTCTCAACCAACTTAATTCAGCCGAAATCATCAATTCCATCTAAGATCATTAATCCAGAGATTCCTTTGCTGGACAGTTAGATGCTCTGTGCGGATATCGATACCAACATTGCTAAACTAGTACCATTGGGTTGGTGCATCCATTGCTACTACACCCGTTGCTATACTATACCCGTTGCTAATACATCATTGCTAACTGATAGTTAGCGAAGCTTCTCATTTGCAAGTTACTCATTTGTCATTCTTTTTTATTATTAAACTAGGTGTTGGTGATGGCTATCGCAATTGAAAGATTCCCTTGGTTCCGATTTAAATGGCTATTTTGTGTCAGCTTTTCAGCTTTTCATCTCTATCCTCTAACAACAAGCCTCAATCCAGGATTGGGTTCAGCAGTGGTCTGATCCCAGCTAACATAAGAGTTACCCTTCGAGGGAGGCTTTAATGCATAACCAAGTGCTTGACCTGGCGCGCATTTGAATTGGCCGGTTGTCATAAATACTCCATCACGGAAAGATCCTACAAGCTTGGTAGTATCAGGTTTATTGCTCCATGTAAGTTGCTCATCGAACAATTTGCTTACCGCATACACATTGAACTCCTTTTCGCCAAATTGGGTGGTCGAGTTTGAAATTCTGTTCCCTCCGGCAGTTTCAAATTGAAGCTCACAAGATTTGGCTTGGGTTCGATTCGAAATCTCAAACAACGCGTAGGTTATCGAGTAGTGATTTCCACCCAGATTCTCAACAATTCCTTGATATTGAGGCTGCTCTGGATGAGGTTCGACTGAATTGGAAACAGGAATGATTCTAAACGGATATACTCTAGTAACGGTCTCCGGTTCGGTCTGTTGAATCGCATTTGAGTCAACTTTGAACTTTGACAGGTTGTTGATCGCACCATTGCTCATTTTTAGGAATGGACTCTTTCTCCCAATAGGGGCGTAGCAGTGATCCCCTGGTTTGTGTGAGAATGCTCCGCAATCAGATGGTAGTGATGACGTCCAATGAGGAATCTGGCCTGTGTGCTCAGGAATCTTATGACAGTAAGCTTCTGTAGTGGTTTCGGGAGCTAGCCAAGGAGGATGAACGCTAGTAGTCTCGGGGGCTAGCCAAGGAGGATGAGCATTAGAAGACTCAGGAGGCGGTAACCATGGGTTGTGAGTAGATTCTTGTGGATTCCACGGAGGATAGCCTGAAGCAACAGGAGGAAGCATATAAGGTGGAACATCTTTGACGTCTGGTCCTGTTGTGGAGTCAAAATCCGCAGGTACGTTCTCAATTGCGCCCTCTTCGCTCATATCTGGTGCTGGTGCGAGTGCTCGTGTTCGCTCTGGTGCTGGTGCAATTGGGAGTACAGTAGGGGTGATGAATGGGGGTAGCTCCCAAGTGGGAGTAAGAGGGATTGCAGGAGTCTGAAATGGAAGAGTCAGTGTCTTTTGAACTGATAATGTGAACCCGCGGTGGGCCCCATTCGAATTTGGAGGATAGCGCGTTCTTACTGATCCTTCTGGGCGTTTTGTATTAGACTCTTGAGGAGCCGGTTTAGACTTCGTGATTGGTCTAAAAGAGAAACTCGAAAAAGTGAAAGGCAATGGCTCAATCGATAGCTTCGGGTGGATTGTCTTGGTTCCAATTACCACTGGCGGTAGTGGCTCAATATCTGGGTCTAAAGGAGGATATGAAATCGTTATAACAGAGGGACCCTCCTTTATGCGACTAACAGTCAACGTTTCATGAGAAATTGGAAGCAGTGAAGGTACCTTTGGTCGAGGAGTGACCAAAGACGTCACTTGGGGGGTTAAAAGAGGGCCCGCAGTAATCTCAACTTCGCCTTCTCTCTCCTTTTCAGGCCCGTCAGCAGATTCTTGTGACTTGTCCTCAATAGGCACTGAATCACCAGCCGGTAGGGGTGGTGGTCCTCTTCCTCCTCCAGGGCGGCCAGGTCGACCTGGATGTGGACCTGGAAAAGGTTGGGGAGGATACGGTTGAGGAGGGTATGGTTGTCCTGGGTATGGCTGTCCCTGGTATGGTTGTCCTGGATATGGTTGTCCTGGATATGGTTGTCCTGGATATGGAGGATACTGGTATTGAGGATAGGGTACTGTACTCTCGGCTATATGGGAGCTATCCACGGAATCTGACTTCTGAGTAAGGCCCTCTAAAGGATCTCCCAATTTCGTGTCTGAGCCAACCCCAACATCCATCTTTGACTGCAAATTATTATCAATCAAATCAATCAGAGGAAAAGTGATATTATTTGCATCTGGTGTGTCTGTCTGAGCAGGTAATTCAGCCAGTGAAGAAGTTTTAGGCTCGGGTATAGTGTCAGTTCGAGATGACGTCGCATTTCGACGTCTTCCTGGATGAAGAATATTAATCTCACTCTCCAATTTGTTGGACGGTTTACGAGATATGTTATCATATTCACCAGCGGTAGAATTGACAATCCTGTTCAACACATTTTCTGTCTTGGTTGAATTATCCTTCTCGGTGCGACGACTGAGGTCCGGTAAATCCACAACCACAGTTGAATTTTTGAACACATAAGTTGAGCGTCTAGTTAAGGGTGTGGGGGTTGCAGTAGAGTTTGGGTTGCTCATGGTCTTCATGTCAACAGTTCTCAAATTGATATTTGTGCCGCCTTCACATTTTGTGCCCCAGTAGAGCTTATAAGTGTTTTCTCCCTTAGGACAGAATATGCCTTGACGGGTATGATTAAAAATAAGAGACTGTTGGATGATTGAGAAGGAAGAATTGGAGTTTTCACGCTCAGCAATTTGAAGAGATTTGTCAGGCAGCACCTCAAGATAAAACTCCGAATTCATTCTTTGGATCCGTCCATCATTTTGAACGCTTCCGACAAAGATTGGCCAGTCTTTGTGCTCTGAGCTTTCAATCCAGAGGCCCCCATCCGTTCCCTCAACAACTTTCTTGCTATTTAAAGCTGTGCGACCTTCGGCCTCAGATATCAGAAAGAATGGCACTGACTCCCTGCGGGCCAGTACTGCAGCGGCATCAATAGCTGAACCGGCAATTGCCAGCACAGCAACGTGCTTCAACTTCATGGAAATGACCAGCAGAAGATAGTGCTGGTGTCTCTGAGAATACCGCGAAGTATTAATGCGAATGTTGAACTGAGGAACATTATAGTTTATATTCACTCAAATAAATACCTGTTATTGTAGAAGTGCCAGGTAATTATCTGTCTTGGCTGAAGGAAAAGGAGCCTCAGTAGACAAGTAGACATACCCAAAATAGCATAAGGTTAGCAAAGAATTTGACTATCAGTGGTGGTTTATCGTTTGCTCTCACAAGTTTCGCCAAGAAATTCAAGCAACTAGATGAGCTAATGCTCGAAACTTGGATTCAGGAATAGCATTGTTGGTGATTGCTGTCCACTCGAAATGGTTACCTTAAACTCTAAGAAGTCTGCATCGGTTTAATGGGTGAGAATGTTGAATTGCTGAGCTACTGCCGACAACTCTCGAAGGACCTATGTATCTTCTTGGAAAAAATTGAAAGATTATAGGCTCACGTTAATCGTGGCCAAGCATGATTACAAGGTTGAGAGAACACTGTTGAAATCCCAAAAGGCTTATCCGTCTAGAGAAATAAAAGGCTGCTAAGAACTCAATTTCCTACGGTAAACCAGTTAGAAATTTCACGGAGAAGAGCTTGACTATCGAGTATGAATCCGCTGCGCGTCAAAGGTGGGGAATCATCAGTGGTGAGACACCTTTAAACGTCGGAACGCTGAGGCCAGCACACAAGCAGAGCAGCAGGATGATCACGGATAGAAGCACTTCAACCTGTTTGAATGAGCCAAGTGCAGGTATGTGTCACCCGGTTTCTCGGTATCGTCGCCGTTTCCGTAGAGATCCCACAAACCTGGAACGTAGCAAGGCAAGAATGAATCCTTGTAGGTGGTGGCGGCCCAGTAAAGCTAAGGCTAGAACAATTATACCCGACTAATAATGGCAACTTGGCCAATAACTAACTCTGGTCTCCCTTCAGGTCTCCTTGTGTTGCCTTCCCTTCGCCCCTCCCAAAATTCTTCACCTACCCTCCCTTACTCTTCGCTACGCCCCCAATCCTTACCCACCCGGTACCCGAATACCCCCTCCAATCTCGACCGGTGTCATAACGTCTGTCCTACTTGACCCATCTCCACACCGTTATTTGCAGCTCAAGCGTTTATTTTATCCCGTGCGTCGCAACATGTTAAATGAATCCTTCCACCCAGCCAATCACCTTCCTAGATGCCAGGCCCACGCCGCACAAATGTTTCATGCCCTGAAAGCACGGGACCTCAAGGCCCCCCTTTCCTGTCACCCCCGCTGTACTTGCCTGCAGAGACCTGCGATTACCTACAATTACTGTGCGGCCCCCTCTGCGGTAATATTGCTTTTAGTGGAGACGGGTGTGGGAGAAGCGTTAGGGCGGTATAGCAGAATTGGACCAAAAGATAGGACAGGGTTTTTCTTGGGAATGCACCGTCACACCTTACCACCACTCTACTATTTGAATATTTCAAGTCGCTTGAACGACAGGTGTTGACAATATAACCCCCAATATTCAGGCCTGTGGTGAAGGTATAGTCAACAAGTTGATTCTAACCAGGGTGCTTGTATACAAAGAAACGCGGAAGGACCGGTCTAACGGTTATAAGCGAGGAGGCCAAGTTGAAGCTTGAACGATAACGGTGAAGGTCTGGAGAGGTCAAGTTGTAGAATAAAGGTAGGGGCTGGAATAGTCGAGTTGTGGAATAAAGGTAAGAAGCTGAGAGGTTTAGCAGTGGTAAAAAGATTCAGGGCGATACAAAAATCGTCCGGGTGAAAATTTGTTGTCTGGGACATGGCTCAGTGCGAGCCTCCATTTTCTGACTCAACAGACCATAAACGTTCACAACACATTCCTCTCTCACATCACCTGATTGATTCTGGAACGATCTCACGTCGTTCTCCACTCTTATCTTCTTCATCAACAAGTCATATGAGTCAATCTTCCAGTCGTGCTGGAACCCCCCCTTCGAATACAGTTGTAAATCTTCATACAGCACTTTCAGAATTCCCTGGACATGATCGGGGGGGTTCAGGGTCTCCTGTACCGAGAAAGGTTGGTATGACTGCCACCTCAATAACAAGTGATGTGACTGAGGATGACCCATTGAGTAGTCCGAGTACCAGTTTTGAGATGCCTCAATTATCGTCAGGCTACTTTGCGCGGTCTTATTCACGATCATCTCTGTCTCAATCTTCTTGCACTTCGGCCAACTCGAATTTGAATAGTTCAGCTCCATTAGCTGTTAATGGAGGAAAACTAAATCAGATGCCCAGTCTGGATGATTTAATAAAAAATCGGTTGCGAGCATCGAAGCTTCATACCACACACATTAGTGGTACTAATGTTTCTACAGCTTCCAATGGCTTATCGGCAACCGCATCAACTAACCACAGCAGTCCTAATAATGTTACAGCTTCTTCAACTACAACCGCTGGAAGCATTCATACCACAACAGTTTCTTCATCTACAAAGACCTCTGGTGGGTCGAACAATTACCCAGTCAGCCCAATAGATGGAAACTTCGTTCTGTCTTCGTCATCTTCATCGTACCAATCTCAGAATTTGCACGAGGGTTTAGGGCGGTCATCTTCGCGATACTATGACAAAATGGTATTACGATCGTGGATTCCTTCCACTTCTACGTCATCCACGCATGATCGTGGCTCAGTACATGTTCCTTATGTCACCACGAACTCGACAGGCTTGTCTTCGACGTATTCAATGCCGTCAGGTTCCCATCTACCAAGTTCTCCACCAATTACTCCCTTGGATCCGCTCTCGGCCCCATCTCCTTCTCCTCCTGCTCCTATATCTATTCAGGGGACTGCAATCACAACCTCACAATCTTCGTCATCTATTTCGGCATCACAATCTTCGTCTCAGGGTTCATCTTCTCATTCAGCTTCAATTCCAATGTTTAAGCCCAGAAGCACTTCTTTCCCATCGTCAGAGCGAAGTGCAGTTACCATTGAACAGGATCGAAGGCCCAGCTTGAAGTCAATCCGATCTAACACTCGAGGAAGCGTGAGCCATATGTCTGGCTTGTCGAGTCAAGAAGCTGGACAGTATGGCAAGGAGGAAGTACAAAGGATTCGAGCGTGGCAAAATGCAGCGCCTCCATTGTCGTTATATCTTCACGCTCCTCGAATCTTCGGGGTGGCTCCTCCTGATTTGGCTGCGCATATCTGTACGCATTTCCGAGATCAATTGTACATTTTTGGTGGTCGGAACGATCGTGGAGATTTCAGTAACACTGTCTATGTGTTCAACTGTATTTCTAATACCCTCTCAGTTCCTCAAGTCTCTGGAGAGATTCCCCCACCAATGTGTGGCATGACTGCGACCAGAGTTGGAAATGACATCTACTATATCGGCGGTAGAACAGGGGAGAATACTGTGGTGAACGAGGTGTACAAGCTGAATGCGTTAACGTTCAAGTTCAGTAAGATTGATTGTGACAGTGCTCGAGTTATGCCTTCACGGTATGGTCATAGCACGGTATATGCGAATCTTCGGTTTTATGTGTTTGGGGGGTTCAATGCTGAAGGTATACCTTTGAATGATGTGTGGAAATTGCATCTGGATAGTGATGCTGAAAAGCTGGACGCTCAGGAAGTGATCTCGCTTGAGAAGGATACGGAATTTTGGCCCAGTCCTAGAGGTCACCACTCTGCACATTTTACCAGAAAAGGAGTGATAAACATGGACCAGGAGAATGATCTGATAATGGTGTTTGGAGGAAATGACAATTCGACGGTGCTACATGATACATGGCTCTTCGACATTCAATGTGAGCGGTGGACTCAGTTAGGAGACACGGTTGTCAAAGGACTTAACACCGTGAACATGAATGCGCAAGCGCCATCAGAAGGGTCTGGCGATAATGCTCCAGAGAGTCCGCCAATGGCTCCGGAGAGTCCATCCCTAGTAGCTACTGGTATGGTAAACCCCTCATCACCCAATAACTCCCGACCACGTACTATGCATGTTGCAGTTCTATCTGGCAAGTATCTGATGGTATTCGGAGGTCATGATGGTCAGGGATTTGTCAACACGCTCGACATCTTGAATCTCAGCTCCCGACGATGGACAATTCGAACTTGTAATGGTAGTAGAGTAGTAGGACATTGCCAGCACTCAGGAGTGATCACTGATTCTAGGTTCTATTTGTATGGAGGATTTGGTGCCAATCAATCGTTTGGAGGAATGAAGGTTATTGAATTGCCGTTGCTACCATTTGTTTCTAGCGGAGAATAAGGCTTGTGTTGATACATGAACCAACCCGTGTAGGAAACTGAACAGCACATGGTTGTACCACTGTGAGCTTTCTATTTATTTAATGACATAATGAAATATGACTGCACTTATTACTTATATTTAAGCCTCTTTCCACAAGACTAATCATAGGACATATCCGAGCTTGCAACCCGCACTACCCCGGATTCGCAGCCGCATGGTTACGAGGTGCCGAGGTTTGTACGGCTGTCAGGATGGTTCATTTTCGCCTCAGGTTCGACCGTCTTGTGATATAAAGAAGAGAGCATACAATATAAGAAATTGTCTAAACAGTTGGAGTAGACAAACGCCACCGAGGAAGTATTGTACTACCAAGGATGAGAGAAGACTTAGTTCAGTCGGCGGTGTCGTTTTTGAACGACCCGCAGGTAGCGGATGCTCCTCTGGCGAAGAGAATAGAATTTTTAGAATCTAAAGAGCTGACGGAAGAGGAAGTTGAGGAGGCACTAAAGCGGGCTAAGGATGGAAGTGATGGAGCTTCTACTTCCAGTACAAATGGAGCGAGTACGTCGTCTGTTCGTCAAGTGACTCCAGTTTCGTCTGTCCCAGGGGCCAGTAGCTATGTTCGATCACAACAACATTATGCCCAGCCACCTCCACCTTTGCCCCCCAGAGACTGGAAAGATTATTTTGTGATGGCGACGGTTACAGCTGGCATTGGCTATGGATTGTATGAGGTTGCCAGAAGATATGTTCTTCCGTTAGTGGTTCCTCCGACCCCAGCTGCGCTGGAAGCTGATAAGGCAGCTTTGGAAGCAGAATTCGATCGAGTTCAGACTCTGGTGGAACAGGTTCATACCGAAACTGAGGCTCTGACTGAGGCAGAGAAAAAGCGAGGGGAGAGATTCGATAAGCTAGTAAATGATGTTGATGAGGCTTTGAAGGGCATTCGATCATCTAGCCAACAGCGAGACTCTGACTTGGCCCTAGTAAGATCCCAGGTTGAGAATATTAGAGAATCATTGCCGAAATCTCTAGACAGCCATCGCACCCATCAGGATCGTGCTTTAGGCGATCTACAAGATGAACTCAAATCTCTAAAGCAACTATTAAATAACCGCATGCGAGCTAGTGCTCCTCCCTCTGCCGCGTCTGTTCCATCTACGATTCCTGGTTTATCCGCATCTAAAGGACCGGTGTCTAATAGCCCTACCTCTGTTGCTGGTGTGCCAACTCCTGGGGCTAAAGTGAATGGTTCTAATGGTTCTAATGGCTCTAATGGCTCTAATGGCTCTAATGGCTCCGTGGCAGCATCGAGTGCTGGAGACTCTTTCATTCCTACACCTAAAGGTGCCAACGCTCCAGTTCCGGACTATTCAGCCCCTTTGACTGGATCAAGCGGCTCCAGTGGGTCTAACTCAAAGTCTTCGATTCCTGCTTGGCAATTGGCCGCTTCACGGAAGGAGGAAGAGACTACCAGTTAATCTGGGGACTTCGTACCACCATAATGAGCAAGAGACTATCAGGTGAAGTTACAAAACCACACAACTGCCTAACTTTTGCATGAGGATGATGTTTGATTAGAACCATAATTGAAAATGAAGGTGACAAGTTTAGGATTGGATATACTTCTTAGTGATATGTATGAGATTTTTGATATTTTTTGGAAACTTTTGTAAACAATCCATTAACAACAGATACAAGATCTTTGATTTCGTCCAGTGAAAACTTAATTTTTTTCCTCTTATCTACCTTTCCAACTCTTTTCCATCAGACTATAACCCCCAAAACCCCCACACTTCTTCTCCCTCCCTCTCTCCCCTTCCCCGTGTTCTTATCATCCCACTCTCAAGCTCGGGTCTTCACGATCCGACAGCCTCACAGGAAGGGCTACGGAGATTGCGGAGAGAAATTGCAAGGGTTCGCTACGAACAAGTCACACTAGGAACAACCGGGACATGACGGACAGGGATATTGAATTGGATTGAACCTTTGGAGACCACTGCTGGAGGAACAACAGACAAACCAGGTAGTGGTACAGTTTGGTTAGGGTGATATAATAAGATATATATATCTACTGCGGCTCAAAATAACTAGATCCAGGTCGAAGGGCATTTAGAAAAGACCCGGAGAAAGGATCCAGACAGTTTGAGTATTGGTTGACGAGCCCAGGAGTGGGCTAATACAAACTTCCGTGATGTTCGTGTTTCCCGCGAATGATGATGGGTATCGAAAGCGAAAGAGAGCTCATAAGGCATGCGAACAATGTAAGCGACGTCGTAAACGATGTGATTTCCCACTAGGTTCGGTTCGTTGTGAGCCATGTGCGAAAGCCAATATTCTATGCTCTTTAGCTCCTGAGGTGGAGCTGGTGGAGAAAGAGGATAGGCTTGATCCATTGGCTCAGCGCCATGTTGCAGAGTCTAGTTCGGCATTTGCAGTCCAGCAGCCAAACAAGCTAGGGCCAAACAATAAATCACAAGGATCTTTTATGACTCAGGGTTCTCAAAACCCTCAGCGCGTCCAGAATTCACAAGACCAATCACAGTTGCGTCAGCATCATCAACTTGGACCATATGGGTCAAAGCCAGCAGCAAAGGCCAGCCGATCGGTTAAATCAGGCAGCTTAAATGGTTCAACTAATGTAAAATCAGAGCCCGACAATGATATGATGCCGATGAGCGCTGCTGCTACTGCTACTACTGGCACCGCGTTTTCTCAATCTCTAAGAAGCGGCCTTGGCACTGGGGGAACTGGTGGCTCAGGCTCTTCACTTCGCAGGCCAGTATTAACAAGAACCTCCAGTGGCAATGTCATTAAGCAATCCAAATCTAGCATGCAAACAGTGCGAAATGCTCTAGGTGGATCTCCCGAATTCAGTCCCTTACGATTAGGACATAGTGAAGCGCAAGGATTACTAAGTAATGGAGCCACTACATTAGGACCTGGATCTTCATCTTCATCTACTTCTCCTACCCCTGCATTGTCTTCGAATACCAACGTCTCTAGGCCACCTCTAGGACCTCGAGCTTCTTCATTCAATCCATCACATTTAAGAGGCAGCATTGCCGATCCTAGCTATCTCTTTCAGCCCAAGCAATCCCATAAGCGGACCAATTCTCATAGCCCCAGCAGTATGACTAATATTTCGAGTCCAAATGAAATGGATGCTGAAGGGTACGATTACATTTCCGAGGATATTCCTTTTCTCCGCCCACAACAACAACAACAACAACAATCGAGAAATCAGCCTGGCCAACAATTTCCAGGATCTAGTATTGATTCAGAATCTATTGGTGTCTGGGTTAAAGGGATGACCGCTTCTCAACAACGACTCAACCCACATCTTTATACTTACTTGGCATCAATTAACGCATTCTCAATGCCACTGAGGCCCAATAGAGAGGCACTGATTCAACTGTATTGTGACTCTATTGACCCGTTGTTACCTATTCTTGATAAGGATCAATTCATCAAATTGCATAAGATTGGACAAGCCCCAACTCTCTTACTTCATGCTGTACTTTTAGTGGCTGCTCGCCACCCTAGAGCGGCAGCCTACTTAGGGCATCAGTCTGTTCGTCAGTTTTGTACCACTACCGCATACAAGATTCGTGCGCTTCTTTATGCTGAGGTTGAACAGGACCGGTTGACTCTTGTAAGGATTTATGCTTTACTTTCTCTGCATTCTGAAGGTCCTGATGGTTTAGAGAACAGTTGCAGTGATTTGCAGAAGGCAATCCATTATGCTATTTCGCTGGGGCTTCATCACGAACGACCATTTGTCGATAAAAGTGGACTACGGAGAGTCTGGTGGACACTGTGGAGTATGGATCGAATAAGCGCATGTGTGAATGCTCGTCCGCTTATCACTAACCTCGACGATGTAGGAAGCCGAATAATGGAAGAGTCCGAACATTTAAATCTTGGCAGATTGGTAAAGGCTTGCAGCAAGCTGGAGCAAGTCATTTATCTGTACAGACCAGCAGCATCAATGGATACCACTATTCCGGACGGTGTAGACGAATTGTTTGTTGGTGACGATACAATTGATCCTTTTCGAGCAATATTAGCACTGTTGCATCATGCTTCGATCATTCTAGCGCATAAAAGAGTGTCCGGTAGTAGACAGCCTCAGAACTTGCAGCAAGAGAACGAAGTAACTGAGACAGCAGGTATGTCAGCTCCAACCTATAGTGGAGAAGGTGGATCGGAGACTCCTCGGACGGTGGGTATCATGGCTACACCGCTAACCATGGTGCTCGCGGAGGAAAAGTTGCGGACAAAAGATGTCAATGGTGCAAGCTCAAGTAGTAGTGACTCTGGCAGGGGTCTCACTTCTAGTGATGACAAGTTCATAGCCACTTTTGAGCGTCACTTCCTTAATGCAGACAACAGTCCTAAGGATTTGAGAGATAGTGATGGAGATGGAGACATTCCAATAGATAATGGGCAAGTCAAGTTAAATGGCGATAACGAACCGAGTTCGAACCAACCTCAAGATTCATTCGAAACAAGTGATCGCACAGACTTGGTATTACTTTCCTCAGCAGGAGCCATTCTTCGAATCCTCAAAACTGCTAGGGATATTCCTCCTCTACCATTGGTTCCTTACTGTGCATCACTCACGCTAACGGTGTTTTTGAGGACGTTCCCGAGATATGATTCTGAAACTGGATTCACATGGAAAGATAGTTGCACCATTCTTGAATCCATGGCAGATCGATGGTGGGTAGGGGGAGCTATGGGTAGTATGGGTTGGAACGTGTTTCGGTCGTTGGAAGAAGACGGTCGACGAGAGCAAGAGAAAAGGGCCCAACAGCAACGTCAGGAAGAAGATCAAAAACAAGCTGCATATAATTTCACCGCCATGCGATCGCGTTCAGGTACTGTGGATCGTAACTTGGGTAGCTACGACAATTCACCTTTTGATGCGACCGCGTATGGAGGAGGCGATGTTCCTATGGAAGAGCAGTTTTTGGATATGTTTTCCGACCTCCCTAACCAGACATCCTTTATTGATCAGGCATTGACTCTGGAATCATTTAATGAAGTTGAGCAATGGTTAGAGGAAAAGCACCCAATGCCTTGAGTCAGGTAAAGCACCATTTGCTACGAGGCTCAGTATGAAGGGAAATAGGACAGACAGTCGAAGTTCGGATAGTATAATGAATAATGATGATGAATAAGATAATGAAAACGTTTTGTTGTTGCAACCCCTTCAAGGAACTGGAAACTTAAATGGTAATTGGTCGTATCAGCTGATTTTCGGGATACCCGGCGTATAGGTTGAAATTTTGTATCATGTCCAAACAGCTATGCAGCAAAGCAGATCAATTGGTCATAGAGAGGTATATTTTGTTTGTTTGCAACTTGACTATCTGCCCATTCAACTGTTGATAACTCATTTAACTGTTGAACCCTCATTCAATTGATGAATTCCCTTCAATCATTCCGTCTCCCGCTATAGACGCCCTAGTCTGTCACGGGAGCCTTACACGTGATTCTGAAATTACATTCAGCCGTATCTGTGACTCCCGCGAATAAAACGACGCCATTTTTTGCTTGTCCCGGTAGGTATTTTTCGGAAGACGAAAGAGGGAAAAAATCAGACCAGAATTTTTTTGACACAAACCACCAAAAGAATAGAGTGCCGAAACCAGTGCTGAGGTCAAGGAATTAGGATCATTAGGTCGAAAGGAAATAATGTCATTTATCGCTCGTATATGCCGTTCATCGATGCGTGTGCCCCAGGTGGCCAAGGCATCGATTGTTCCTCGAGTTCAGTCTGCTAATGTGCTTGTGATGCGACCTCAGCGAGCTCAGGCCATTCGACAGTATTCTTCAGCTCATGATGATGAAACTTTTGAGGAGTTTACTGCTCGATTCGAGAAGGAATTTGACGAGGCTTATGATTTGTTCGAGGTTCAGGTAGGTAAAAGAAGGGAGAGAGGTGGGCTAATTGGGTAGATTGAGGTGATGATGACTCAAATGATTAAACGAAAGAGTCAAGCTAGGGCGAATTGTTGTTTGGATAGGTGCGAGAACAGAAGACTAGAACCAAGTTTAGTGTTGTGTCTACTTGGAATGATCACCTTGGCTGTTACATGAGTCTTTTACAGCAATAGCCCAGCTTGTCGGTTTAAGATTTAGGTTACCGCATTGATTCAGTGCCTAGTTGGAAGGTAAGATTCTTCTATCGGTTCAATACTAACTTTTATAGCGTGTGCTGAATAATGTGTTTTCATATGACCTTGTTCCTGCTCCTTCTGTGATGGAGAGGGCTCTTCAAGCTGCCCGCCGAGTCAATGACTATGCTACAGCTAGTCGAGTATTTGAGGGTTTACGATTCAAGGTTGAGAATAAGGATCAGTATCAGCAGTATCTTGAAGCACTCAAGGATATCCGAGAGGAGCTTGGCATTACTTTGAAAGAGGAGCTTTTTGAGGAGAAGGAGTAGAAGCATATCCAGTCAATTGTGTAATTAGTAGACTGGGACTCTATGCGAATACGGACAATTGTTGCCCATAACTAATTATGCTGCGAGGCTCTGAACTTGTTTTAATACATTTTCATGATTACAATTGAGACTTTCAAACTTGAGGGTTTATTTATGTATTGCAATTCGCGACGCACACTGTCAACAATAGTAATAGTAATCACTTAACAAACCATTGTGCTGTGTAAGGCAATTATTCAGTCAGTCTCTGATGGGTTTACAGGCGTTTGCGTGTATTTCCTTGCTTTGAAGCCTGTCTGTTGCTTGTCTATGTCCAATCCCCACCTATTTCCTGTTTATTCCCCGTCTATTTCTTCTTTTCCATTAATTTCTCAATGTCTTCATTTCTCCATTTCCTGTCCTCAAAGTTCGTGTACTAAAAATTGGCCAATCACCGACGGAGTGATTCAGCCGTGTCCTGGGCAACGATTGAGTGGTTAAAACTTGAAGCCTGTAATTAAGGCTTCTGTTGTGACAGAGTACAAGAAACCAAGATGGCAGGAGATCACGGTCGTAAGTTGATGGTGTTTGATGGTGGAATATAATGACGAATTTCGTGAATAATACTAACTCCCAGCACTCACCAAGGATGAGGCCTTTGAACGGTTTGCCCGTAAGTTAAAAGCTAGGTCGTAGGAGTAACGAGACCACAAAGAATGAGATTGAGACTGGCTAAATAGGTGCTAAAGGTGCTAAAGGTTCTGAAGAGATGCGCATTTTCCAGCTTTTTTTCATTCAGCCGACCAAACTCGGTTATGATCTCTTTTTTGGTGGTTTGATCCGGTTGATTCTAACTTCAGGAATGCGAGAGGGCCTCAATAATAACTTTAAAATGACTCGAAAGTCAGGTCCTTTTGTTTTGGTGACATTCGTTTTAGCCCCAGCGTTTTTGATCTGGGGTTCCTACAAATATGCGGTAAGTAAGAGCGTTCTGGCTACCCTGAGCATCCAATTAGCCGTGAACATGCTACTAACAACAGAACCAATTTAATCTTGTAGCCACCAGACGCAATGAGTCCATCTGGAGGAAATAATTATACAGTGGATTGGTAGCAGTAATGTTACCGTAAACCCATAGTTGCATCTAAATCATGTTGTGTAATGCTCATCAACTACTGCTACGTACTATTACGTATAGGTAATATAAAAGACGGTGGTTCAATCCGTCCAAACCTTAGTTCATTATTTTCGATACCATAGTCGAGTGATCTTGGTCATACGCATCTTCTTCTGAAGTTGGAAAATGCCATACAAAAGAGCCTCAGAGGTTGGAGGACATCCAGGAATGTAAACGTCTACAGGAACAATTCTGTCACATCCTCGCACCACTGAGTATGAATAGTGATAATAACCACCTCCGTTGGCACATGAGCCCATAGAGATGACCCAACGAGGCTCAGGCATTTGATCATATACCTGTCTAAGCGCTGGGGCCATTTTGTTGGTCAGAGTTCCTGCCACTAACATAATATCAGATTGACGAGGAGACCCTCGGAAGATAATTCCCATTCGATCTTGATCGTATCTTGGAGTAGAGGCATGCATCATTTCTACGGCACAGCAAGCAAGACCAAAAGTGACGGGCCAGAATGAGCCTTGACGAGCCCAGTTTGCAATTCCATCCAGACTGGTAAGCGCATAGTCAACTGCCGATGAAGGCTTTTTCTCTGACGGTAAAGGGTAATCAGTAGGCATTGTAGATTCCGCTCCTAATTTATACGGTGTAGGTTGTGATGCGTAGCTTCGAAGCACTAAAGCACCGGGGCGAATCCCCTGACGTGCCACTGAATGGCTCAGACCCGATCGCAGCATTGTTTTCGCCACTCAAGGTTGTGAAACTAAACACACGGTGGATGCTGATTTTTTGTTTGCACTCTTAGAACTTTGGAGATTTGGTTTTCAACTTTGTATATGGAAAATAGTTTGGTGCTGATTGGGTGAGACATGTTGGATAGTAGGTGACAGGACTTTTGAATGAAATGGCTGGAGTTGGGTGGATGGAGCCATTGAACTGTAGTTAGGAAGGGCTGGCCATCGACTGATGCTGAGAAGCAACCGCGACTTGGATATATTCGTGATGACCCAGATAGGTTTAACGTCTGTTTGTTTAAACCATTGCATTCAGTCTCTTTCTTCAACTAGTGTATTCAGTTTGTTTGTTCAAACCATTGATTTCAGCCTCTTCGATCAAGCCATTGCTTTCAGTCTCTTCGATTTAATCCATCGCATGAGCTCCTTCGATTCAATTCATCACACTAGCCTTTCTCCCTACAAGTCAAAAACTGCTTATTAAAGAATTTACCTATCCCTCAATGTCTGAAGCTTCCTCGTATCCTTTATCACCCTCGCACTGCGCCACACTAGCACGGTGCTACGATTGCCATCGCCTTTGTACTACTATTCCCTCCGTACCCTCCCTACATACCCTCCTTCTATACACTCTCTACACACTAATCCATACACTCCTACGTACTAATATTCAATCCACCATTGATCTCTTCAATCTAATGATTCAAACTCTCTATTTTTAGTTAACAACCCCCAGGACCCCCAAGGACCCCCAGGAATCCATCGTGGTGCCCCTTTCTGTCTGTAGTGCGTATTCGGATCAGCCGCAAGCCACGCCTCATCTATCACGAGTTGCTCGATGGGAAGCCACGCCACGACGGGTTGTTTTCGCCAACTGTTTTAAAACACCAAACTAGAATAGTGTGAATAATTAGACTCTGAATCCACGAAAGGTGACAAGCCAAGCGACAGTAGATACACGTTAAGAAGTTATTTAAATGGTGAGTAAAGTGAGATGAAATGGCCGGGTGAAATGATGGGGGTTTGGGTCAACAACTCAGGAGCATAATACAAGACGACGGGGGGTGATGGAGATTTGGAGTGCTAGTGGTTGATATTGTTGGTTGAAAATAGGGGCAAACTGTTGAACAATAGCTGTTTGATTGGAACTGGAAGCGACAGATGTGAATGAAAATCATTTTGGTTGTATCTTTACCTCTGTTTGGTTTCTGTTTCTGTGATACTCAGTGGTTTCAATGGGATATTGGACTCTTTAGTTGAAGTAGACTATCGTGTTCACCACTAGTATCTTGTATGGTTATAGATCGCCCATGAAGGTTTTGACAGTTGAATTGAAACAACTTGTGTTATCCATCAATTGGCGATGAAAATGGTATAGACAGCTTCAGCTTGACTAACAAAAATAGGCGGACCAACTCACCGAACTGCAAATTTCTGCGTTCAAGGAAGCCTTTTCTCTTTTTGACAAAGACAATGATGGCCAAATCACCACTAAGGAACTAGGCACTGTAATGCGATCTCTAGGCCAGAATCCAAGTGAATCTGAACTTTCGGACATGATTAATGAAGTCGATGCCGATAATGATGGAACCATTGATTTCCCTGAGTTCTTAACCATGATGGCTCGAAAGATGAAGGATACTGATTCTGAAGAAGAGATTCGTGAGGCATTCAAGGTATTTGACCGCGATGGCAACGGATATATTTCTTCAGCAGAATTGCGACATGTTATGACGTCGATTGGCGAAAAGCTGACTGATGAGGAAGTTGATGAGATGATTCGAGAAGCAGATTCTAATGGAGATGGCCGTATTGACTATAATGAGTTTGTTGATTTGTTGCTCAACTCAAAATAGAGTGTATCATTTAACTATGAACAATTGTTACTATTTTAGCAATGGAGTCGATTGAATGAATAGTTGAATAGTTGGAAAATATATATATGTAACTGGCGATTACCTAAAACAAAAGGTCGCTTTCGTGAGATAAGAGACCATTTGCAGCTACGCTTTCAATTCACCAGCCCATTCTTTGTTAACTACTCTGTAAACCTTGACGGTCCCTGAAGTCAGGTTATTCAGATCTTCTTGTCCATTTTGTACGCGTTTCACTCCATTAACGTTTTGATGAATAACATCAATCTGTCCGTTTGGTTGTACACCTGCAACAATAGCAGTATGATCTGGATTTCCAACATGACTAGTATGGTTGGAACTGTGGAATACTGCACGGTCGTATTGAACAACATCTCCACGACGGATATGATCTCGGGATAGTAATACATTATTCCCTTGGCGATGGTAAATCAATGCTCCACTGGTAAGCCCTTGAGGAGATAAGGCAGATCCCTGAGATGACTGATCGATTGCTTGTTGAGCCAGAGTCCAACACTCTCCGTTACCAACCATTCGTGACATGTGCTTCTCACTCCACGAAGCTACGCCTTCACCAAATGTACTGTGAGCGTCCTGTAATTCAGAAACGGACAGCTCTCTTGGAGCGCCAGTGTCGACTCGTTCGACTTTTATAGTTCCTATAGGGTTTGAACTATCCCAGTTGAGTTTGAACTTGACAATACTCAAATCTTCAGAGATTCTTGCCACTATTGTGAGGTAGTGATGAGTTCCAGAGTGGCCAAAGCTTATTGCATGGTTCATTCCATGAAATACCGTAGGCAGCTGTAGTTGAGATGCATCTGCAGTAAACCACAAATTATTTAATTCAAGGTCAAACAGCCTTTTAGGCTTATCAGTATTGGCATCGCCTTGGCCCTGAGTGATTTGCTGTGCAGTCGGCCTGGATGACATGTTGATTGGTGGCTTGGTGGCCAATGGAACGGGAGGAGGAGGTCCAGGTTTCGTTTCTGTCGGAGCTTTCGATGCAAGGTGGGTGGGTTTCTTTGGTGGGGGTGGTGGAGGCTTCTTCTTAGACGCAATTGCTGCGTGTGTAGGGTGTGCTTGTGGTGAATTCGATGCCTTCGCAGTAGTCGCCGTATTGGTATCACTCACACGTAATCGAGAGATTTCTCGTGCAAAGTTATGTACTGGTTCAGGTGCTGCAACCTCTTCTGGTGTGGATTTTATAACCTCTGGACCGCTATTCGATTCTCTACGAACCGGTACAGTGGGTCCAGGTGATTGTGGTGATTGTGACGTTCTGCGTAATGGCAACTCTGGTTTAGGTGATGGTGTTGAAGTATTCGATTGTCCAGTTCTTCGAGTTGGTAGAGGAGGTCTGTTATTGATGGTATCTGGAGAATCGTTACGTCGAACCGGTAATGGGGGAGGGGGCGTCGTGTTCTGCTGGTGCTGAGAGGGTGACCTTCTGGATGGCGGTGCAGGAGGAGCAGGAAAAGCTCCTGGTTGTGGTTTTGGTGGAGTTGGCAAGGCTGTTTGAGCAGCAATGGTGGTTGACTTTGTAGGTTTCAACTGATTGGCATTCGGATTTCCAAATACCGGAGGAGGTGGAAACGAGGTGGGATCTGGAAGAACTCGCACAGGCTTAGACTCTTCTTTCGGCCGGTCATTATCATTTACACCTTGTGCTACCTTAACTGGTGGCTGAGAGGGATTGGCGTTACCCATAGTAGGAGGTAATGGGAATGAGTTGGGATCTGGTAGGGGCTTTTTTGGCGGAGCCTCAGGCTCAATTGGTTGACTCGCAGGAGTGGATGGAGTCGCAGTAGTTCTAGTTGGTAAAGCGGGAGGGCCAGTCTGAACGGGTTGTGTGTATACAGGCTGCACAGGTTGAGCGGGCTGAGCCGGCTGTGGTGGGGTATACATAGGCTGAGTGGTAACCGGTTGGGTATATGGTTGGGGCGTTTGATTTCCATCATAGCTTGGAGCGGCAGTCACTATTGGAGCTCCATTTTGAACAGCATAGGCCGGAGGAGAGATTGTTTGTTGGACTGGCAGCTGTACTGGTTGCTGGGGAAGAGGAGGTGGTGGTTGAGGTTGGTTGATTGTCTGGGGTTGTGGCTGGTACGCAGTTTGGGGTTGGTAGACTGTCTGTGGTTGTGGCTCGTATACAGTTTGAGGTTGAGGGACTGTCGGTGGTGGTTGATACGCAGTTGGTGGCTGTTGGTACGCAGTTGGTGGCTGTTGGTACGCCGGCTGCGGTTGCTGGTACGCAGTTGGTGGCTGTTGATACACTGGCTGGGTAGTCGGTTGGGGTTGTTGATATGCCGTCTGAGGATGTTGCTGGTACGCAGTTGGTGGCTGTTGATACACTGGCTGGGTAGTCGGTTGGGGTTGCTGGTACGCAGTCTGTGGTTGCTGGTACGCAGTCTGTGGTTGCTGGTACGCAGTCTGCGGTTGCTGTCCATACTGAACCTGCTGAGGAAGTACAGTCGATGGTTGTGTTGGCTGGGCTGACGCAGTTTGTGGTAAACCATGAGCTGTGCGATGCTTAGGAGGGGCAGGAAATGATGTTGGATCCTTTAACGACGCCAATGGTCGTGCATTGATTAACTCCGCTGAAAGTTAGCCAACAAGTTCAACTAAACAAAAGAATTATATACCCCCTACATGTACAAACTCCAATTACTCACCCTCATCTTGCTCTTTCTTCGCTCCGGGCCTCCTGCTATTGGCTTTATCAAGAGAAGTATTGAGCTTAGTTTTTCCATCTTTTAAGAACGAACTCAGCTTGTCTTTCGAACTCATTATTGTTGTCTTTGGTGCTACGGTGGATACCACTGGCAAAAACACAAGATATATAGTGATGAAGTGGCGAAGCTAAAGAGAGTGCGGCTGGGTGGGTCAATGTGAGACATAGTAAAGCTTAAATCAGTGTAAATGCGGGGAGATACCGGTGAGATAGGTTTTGTAGTACAATAAAATAGACAGATAGTCAATTGAGAAGATAAAAGTAATTTAAGTTGTCTAGTTAGCTTGTCCGTCACGAGCTCACTGCCACTGCCTGGACCAAACAGTCCAAAGCAGAACTATGAGATACTACTGTGACTCCGGCAAGAGGTCCGGACCATACTTCTCCAAACTCGTTGTTGGTAGAGTTGCGGTCAGTTGACCAGATAGAGTTGGCATTGTTGATAATGTAGGTCTTGTAGGAATCGGTTGAAGTGGCAGTATATAGCTCACCAAGGTTTCTGAGGAAGATTCCTTTGAACTGAGCATTATCAGTACCATTGAAACAATTGGGCTCACATTCATCATGAAGAATTCCATCTACTGATAATTGCTTGATTGCGGCATCAGCAATGTTCTTGGCAGACGAAAGGTAAGTATCATTGGGTGCAGCCTTGTTCAGTTCAACTAGTCCGCCCAACACAACTGCTTGGTTATATGACCACACAATCTCGTTGTTGTTTTCGCAATCAGAGGTGAGACCGTCGTTAATGGTGCCATTGGAATTAAACATCTTGCTGTCCTTGAACCAATTCCATTCCTTAGTGGCCCAGTCGACATAATACTGCTTCGATTGCTGACTTGAGGAGGTGACTCGGGTGGCCAGCGAAGCTGCAACCTGGAAGAACAGCTCGTTAGCAATGGCATTGACATAGTTTCCACCTACACTCCAGGTAATGGCACCACCACAGTGAGAAGTTCCCCATCCTCCGGTCATATTGTTAAAGATTTGCTCACTGGCGTTCAAATACACAGAATCCTTAGTCACGTCATACACCTTAGCCCATGCAAGAGCCCACCATCCATCGTCATCGTAGTAGCCATTCACAAAGCCATTGGGAATTGCGGGAGTAGGATGGGTGTTTTTCAATCTTTCTATGGCAGCAGTGTCGTTAATAGCTGTCAAACGATATTCCTGGGCCTTAAGGAAAGTATTCTCAAACACCTTCGTAAGCTTCTCGGCCTGTGAAGGTACTGCAAGAGCATAGTGAGCCAAGGTGGTAATCATATTTGCAGAAGTCCACCAGGTTCCTCCACTGAAAACAGTAGTATTTCCCCAAAGACCAGAAGTCTCATTGTATAACGCTAGCAACTCGTTAACTCCAAGCTGAGCATGTGTGTTCTCATCACTGGAAGGTGCTGCGGTACAGCCCGTGATGGATCCGAGGGCTGCAAGTGCCCATGGTACGGTTGTCAATTTCATTGTTTATAGTTCTTCTACTGTTGTGTAGAATTATTCTTTAGTTGTTGGTTCTTTCAATACCATTGCTAAGGTCATATTTATATACTTGTAGCTTCTCAATCGTAGACTTATTCATACCAAATCAAACCCCACACGCCCCGCTCCCGCTACCCGACGTGCCCCGCAATATGCAGAAGTCCCTCGGGACTCTGATGCACAATTAATTTCCCTGAATGAATCAAACTTAACTGTGAATAGTGAAGATCGCTAACAATTTTCAACGCTATTTGGGTAAAAATTGTATAGTGGCCTGAGGATGAGTATCTGGGGTTAAGACGCAGGACGTTGAGTAACAGTATAGAGCATATTTTGGACAAGAATTGGCTTGGATTCGGTCGCTTAGGTAAGGCCAGGAATACGTAATTACACATAATTACCAGGAATTGACTTGACAAGGCTAGAATTCGAACAAGCGAACGCGAAAAAGGAGTGGGCAAGTGGGGTGGTGGTCAGTCTTACCCCAACTCTATCCAAGTTCTGGACCACCTTAAAGGTTGCGCTGGGATTCTGAGCGGTGGGGATAGTATGGCTGAGCGAGGAAGTGAATAGCAACAAGTTATAGAATAGAATACCCCCTCTGATATATATCATCATTCTAGTCGTTCCGTAGCAACTATCGGACACCTTGTTTTATTCATTCAATATGGGACCAATTGAAAATTTCCTATCCATTGCTTCCGTAGTGTGTGGTGAACATCTACAAACCTGATGGTTGCTCATGGCCAATCATGGACAAGTCCGGAGAGGTGGGTGTCGAGGTGGAGACGTGGTGCGGCTGTACGCAGAGCTGTATAACTGCAGCTGAAGGGGACTAGTCGTCTTGAAGAAGAATACTTGTACTTTTACTTCCTTCATCGTATAATATATAGTAGCCTTGTGTGTGTACGTTCTTCTTTAACTGAAGTTGTGTTTGAGTGTTCATCTTCTTTCGAATACAATTCCAATTCTGGGTTGATTGCCATTGAAGGTGCTTGAATGCAGTTATCTGTTAGTATCGTAGCTTGCTAGTAGACCGCACTACTTAATAATAGTACGTAATCACTAGTAATATGATTTAGAGGTGAGAGTCTAGTTCTATTCAACTTATAATATCGATTGTACGATAACAATCGTCTAGTATTCGTTGTAGAACTACTGTTCAACATCAACCCTACATCATATACCAACCCCACGCCATATATCAACCCTACGCCATATATCAACCCTACGCCATATATCAACCCTACATCAGTCATATAACATCAACCGTCTATACCGCCAGCAATATACCAGAGTACAATGGTAAACTACAGAAGAAAAGTCTTCTTACTCTGATTTTATGGCGTACGTTGGACTTCCATTCATTAGAGAAACCAGCTGATGGGAGAGAATGAAGACATTGTTGACATGGTCAAAGGATCTGTAAAAGGCGTCATACCGAGGCTACTTGATTTGTTAATAGCTATATTTTTTTAGATCATTAATTAGGTGGAATTTAGGCCTTAACCTCCTCCAGTGACTCTTCTTGCTCTAGGCCATGACTGCGGTTGAACAACTTTGTAGCATGATGCAACGCTTCATCAGGATTGACATCAGGCTTCGCTCGCTTCTTCTGAATTCGAGGTCCAATTAGAGGCACCTTTTCCAGCGAATTAAGCATGGGAGTAATTAATGGAACATATCCCTTTCTCTCACTGAACAACATGGCTCCAACAATAATAATGATCACAAGCCAATAAATGCAGTAAGAGATTACAGAGCCATAAGTGGCGGAATTTTGCCAGCCCAGCAGTGCGTTGAAGACTTCGTAACCTCCACTAGTCTCAGGGTTACAGCAATTAACATGCCATATACTTTGCTTGATATTATAAGAACCTGCACCATCACCCGCCTCAGCGACGTCACTTCCAACTTTAACCTGGAATTGATAAAATTGCAATCCCCACACCGCTTTGGAAAACATCCCTGCGGCGATCAGGTACAGGAAACATGTCGACACAATCATAAAAACATTGAGTGAGAGCTGATTACCTCCTCGGTAAATGAAGTATCCAATGGTTATACCAGCAATTAGTCCACAAATAACTGGCAGAGGGAATGCAGTAGCAGGCAATGATAGAGAAACACCTCCCACAAACACCACTGCTTCTACACCCTCACGAAGAGTGGTGATAAAGGGAAGTACAAACATCACATACCTCTTGGACCATCTTGAGATTTTGGATTCGGCACTCTTCGAATCATGTTGGGAAACCAACGCTTCAGCAATCTTAACCTTCCACTTATCCTTCATCTTGTTCACTCTTAACAGGGCAAATCCCATAATAGAGATGATGATAGTTGCAATCAGGTAAAAGATACCTTCCCAAAGATCCTCAGACTGAGACCAGATATCTCTTCCAAGACCGTAGAACACTCCGATGAACGCACCACCAATGATCAAACACACCAAGACCCCCAGTAACGATCCAACCCATACTTGGCGTAGCAATCGTTTGTAAAGCCCAGGTATCTGATCTGGCCCGCCCATGCTTTGTTTAAGGAACGACAGCAGCACTGAGATTACCACCGTTGCTTCCAAGCATTCTCTGAACACGATGAAAAAAATTTGCACCGCAAATACGTTCGCCATTGTGAATAGCTGCAAAAACCGAACGTCTTTTTTTTTCTTGGATGAGGAAACAGCAGGGGTGGGTTATGCTTATATGAGGCAAGAGTGGGCTTAAGTATTATAGCATTGAATCTGATACGATCCAATCAAGCACAAAGATCTGATTTTCCCGTTTAAGATGCGGACATGATGCGGACGCAAGTGTAAATCATAAAAAAAAAGAAACCTTATGACAAGCATAAATTGGCATATAATATTCTGTTTCACGTATGCAACTGGGATCTGATACCAAGCGGTAACCGTTACGCGATCTGGCCCATCGTATCAAGATGATGTCGAGACTGCAGGTCATTGATGGAGGTGGTTCTGTGTGGGCTAATGAGTTATTTATTCCCTCTCGGACCCAGTTTGTGTCAAATGGTGGCTAATAATCATCTTTGGGTGTGCACCTCGCATGTTCTGGACTTGCTTGAGTGTGAGTTTTGATTGGTTCGGATTTCCCTCCCATCCAGATTTCCCTGATTGGGAATGTCTCAGCTATAAGCGCCTGCACTGCAAAGCAGTCCTTGTACGAGCTTTTCAACCCACCCGAATTCGGTTTTATCTGATCGGTTGGGAGCCGAATTCTCCTATATAGGAGCAGTCCGGCCAAGAAATTCTGTCAAACGAAGAAAAAACGTTGGAGATTAGAGGGTCCCAAACAATGGAAAAAACTTGGCTTCTATCTTGGCTTTTGTGTTTGGTATTGGCATTGCCAGGAACTGTTGCCAAGACCGTCACTTATGATTTCAACGTAACGTGGGTGAATGCTAATCCTGGCGGAGCAGCTGAAAGACCGATTGTAGGAATCAATGGACAGTGGCCGCTGCCAGTGATTGAAGTTGATAAGGGCGACAGACTAGTGGTTAATGTCTATAATGGACTGGGGAATAAGAGCACCTCCATTCATTTCCATGGTATGTACCAGAATGGGACAAATGAGATGGATGGGGCTGCTATGGTAACCCAGTGTCCTATTGGCCCAGACACCAGCTTCACCTACAATTTCACAGTCAATCAGAACGGTACTTATTGGTATCATTGTCATGTTGATTACTGTTACCCAGATGGATATCGTCAGGCATTGATTGTCCATGATAAGGATGCTTATTTCGAGGATAAGTACGATGAAGAGTTCACCATCACTCTCAGTGACTGGTATAACGAGCTTTCTATTGATATTGAGCCTCAGTTTATGTCTTTGTTTAACCCTTCTGGAGCTGAACCAATTCCAAATGCTTTCTTGTTTAATGATACTACCAACCAAAAACTGTCGGTGGAACCTGGTAAGACTTATCTACTGAGACTTATCAATATCGGTGCGTTTGTGGCTCAATATTTCTATATTGAAGACCATAACTTCACCATTGTGGAGGTGGATGGTGTTTACACCGAACCAACAGAGGCCAGTACGCTTTACATTGCAGTTGCTCAGAGGTATAGTATCTTGGTCCAGGCGAAAAATTCCACGGACAAGAACTATCCTATTGTGACAGTGGCGGATTCGGTATTACTGGATACCGTTCCTTCAAACCTTCAACTCAACCTGACTAACTGGCTCGAGTACAACTCTAAAGCTTCATTCCCTCAGGCAAACATAACCGTGGATTTGGCATCGGATCTCGTTCCATTCGATGATTTCACCCTCGTTCCTTATGACCATCAGCCTTTGCTTGAGGAACCTAAACACTCGATCCAGTTCGCTGTAGTGATGAATAACCTCGATAATGGAGTCAATTATGCGCTTCTTAATGATATCACTTACCTACAGCCATTGGTTCCAAGTCTCTACTCTGTGATTTCTTCTGAAAATCAGACCTCAAACGCTCAAATTTATGGAGAGTATGCTCATCCATTCATTCTTGAGCATAATCAAGTTGTTGAGATCATTATCAATAACAATGATACCGGTACTCATCCGTTCCATCTGCACGGGCACAACTTTCAAGTGATTGAACGTGCTCCTCCGATGGGTCCCCATTTATATGATTACTCTGATCTGGCAAGTCCTGTGCCTTATGATCCTAAAAATCATACCGACTTCCCCAAGTCCCCAGTTCGCCGAGATACAATCGTTGTTCCACCACAGGGATCCGTTGTGATTCGGTTTGTGGCTGACAACCCAGGAGTCTGGCTCTTCCATTGTCATATTGATTGGCATATGGCCCAAGGGCTCGCTGCAACAATGATCGAAGCGCCAGATATATTGAAGAAGTTAACCATTCCTAAGGATCATTATGACGCTTGTGCTAAGCTCAACATCTCATCGAAGGGCAATGCTGCAGGCAATAGTGAGAATCTTCTTGATCTCAGTGGACAGTCTGTTCAACCGGATTTCCTACCTGATGGTTTCACTGCTAAAGGAATAGTTGCCATGGTATTTGCAATCATTTCAGCATTCCTTGGTTTGGCAGCTATTGCAATTTACGGTGCCTCTGGAATTGATCTGAAGAAATAGAGCTACAGGAGAGATGAAATATGACCAGCAGAATGAAAGTCATATGATAAGAAGTACATCTGTAGATAATGAACATGCTAATTGAATGGAACCAATATTGTGTACTATTATATTGTATACTGTTCGAAGTATTTCTTGATACTCATTAGTATATTTTGGTTTATAATTCTGGCTTTGAAATGTTAAAGTTTTGCTCGAACCTCGCGTAGTTTTCTACGTAAAATCTTTCCAGAGGTTGTCTTTGGGATCGCATCAGTGATGAATACTCCACCTTGAAGTCGTTTATGCCTAGATACTTTTGTATCAAACCAAGCTTTGATATCGGCTCCAGTTAGTGAAGACCTAGGAACTAATACAACAAATGCCCGTGGTTCTTCAGTCTCTCTTTCGGGATTGTTCACACCAATTACAGCAGCATCCTTTATCTGGGGATGGGATAGCAGAATTGACTCTAGTTCTGCAGGAGCTACCTGGTGTCCTTTAGATTTAATCAATTCCTTGACTCTATCCACAATGTAAAACTGGCCCGATTTGTCAACAAGGGTGATATCACCAGTCTTGAACCAACGATCCTCAGTCAGAGCATTCTTTGTGGCTTCCGGATTCTTTAAGTATCCCTTCATGATGTTAGGGCCCCGAAGCCATAGCTCCCCTCTCTGCTCTTCACCGACATCATTGCCATCCAGATCCACCACTCGAGCTTCACAGGATGGTGCGAGCCAGCCAATTCCCAGAGGGTTGTATGAAGCATTGTCATAGGTAAAGAAATGGGTAATTGGCGACGTTTCTGTAAGTCCGTAAAGCTGTTTAACCCGAAGATTCAATCTTTGCTCAAGTAATTGAATGAGAGATTCGCTCAAGGGCGCAGCTCCGCTCATTACGTATCGTAGACTATTCATGATCGGGTAGTTATCAACAATGGGATTCTTAGCCAATGCTAACAAAATTGGAGGTACCGCATGAATAGAATCAATCTTGTAACTACAAATTGCTTTGAGAAGTTGCTCAAAGTCGTATTTAGGGAACATCACTAGTGTCGGAGCAAAGTAGATAGTACTGAATAAGAACTTGCACAGGCCAAAGATATGAGATACGGGCAGAACTGCAGCATACACACGATTAGTAGAGTACAGGTCCCCGGCTGCCTTCCATTGCTGCATGCAATTGGCTACAATATTCCCATGAGAGGTAGTCACTGCTTTTGGCAGTCCAGTAGTCCCCGAAGAGAACAGGTAGTAAGCAGGTATGTCGACCCAAGCCCTCGGGGACAACGGCAATGGTTTCTCGGATTGAGCAGCATCACGCACGCTGTCATCCAGAGCATTTTCCGTTTCCTGTACAGTCCGTATTAACTGCTCCAATTCTATAATTTCGCAATTTTTCACCCTGCCCTTAATTGCTTGAACCCCACCTAGAGATTGTAGCTTGTCTGCACTCAGAATGAACACCTTGGCCTGCGTAGTATTCAATTGGTAGGAAATTTCGTCAAGGTTGTATGCAAAGTTCGACGGACTGACCGCGGCTCCTCGATATAAAATTCCATAGTGAATGGGAGGAAGGAAGATCGAGTTCTCAGTACATAAAGCAACAATGTCTTCAAAACCTACCTGGAATCTTGTTCGCAGTACATAAGCTACACAAGAAGCGAACGATATCAGTTGAGAACCAGTCAACGACTGTTCAGATATGGCATCAATTAGAATCTTCTTGTTAGAATTTGCAAAGATATGAGGGCTCTGTGTGACCAATTGACCTAAGTTGCCCTGTACTGGGCCAATAGTACCCCAAGGTGATTTTATAACCATCTTCGCAGTGAAGTTGGCAAAACGAACGGGAGTGTGAGAGAGACTTTGGCAAGACGGAATGTTAACAAGCCATCGGGTCTATTTGAGTGACGAAATAAAGAGCATGTATTTGATTCTGAGATGAACGCTTAAAGTATATCCGGCGGATAGTCATTGCCCTTCTTTCTAAGATCATACTCCGGTGGCCATCCCAAACCCGAACCTGATCCCAACTAGCTGCGGGCGTATTGCGTCCGGTGGGGTTTTGCTTCCCCCAGAATGCATTTTCGAGTGTGCCCCGGCGGGTGTGGGGGGATCGCTGATGCTTCCACCGGGACTCGTAAGCAAGATAGATCACTAGCATCACTTAAAAGTGTACAACAAGAGTAAAAATGAACCTACATAACAATTGCTTCATCAATAGCTCTGGAGTCCACAAGAGATCTTAGTGAAAACTCCTTCAATGTCCGAATCAACTCCCGATGAATTGGCAGTAGCAGAGGTACGAAAACTCGTAATAGACTGCTGCCGTCAGAATGGAGGAGGCCATGGAGGTTCAGCAATAGGTATGGCACCATTAGCAGTATCATTATGGAAATATATTCTGAACTATTCTTCCAAGAATCCAAACTGGTTTGACAGAGATAGATTCGTCTTGTCCAATGGTCATGCTGCTATCATCCAGTATGTAATGCTCCATTTGGCCGGGTATGAAGAGATGACAATGGATCAATTGAAAGGATACGCCAGTGCTAAACTTAATGGGTATACCACAGTATGTCATGGCCATCCTGAGATAGAGATAGACGGTATCGAGATAACTACTGGGCCATTGGGTCAAGGGATTGCTAACTCAGTCGGTCTCGCAATAGCTTCTAAGCAATTGGCAGCTACCTTTAACAAACCAGATCTCAGTGTTATAAATTCTACCATCTACTGTACTACTGGAGATGCTTGTTTACAGGAAGGGGTGGCCCTTGAAGCCATCTCGTTAGCGGGATACCTGTCACTAGACAACCTTGTCCTCATCTATGATAACAACTCTGTTACTTGTGATGGTCCCCTTGACTGGATCACCTCAGAGGACGTTAATAAGAAGATGGAGGCTTGTGGATGGCAGGTCATTGACATTGATGATGGTGACACCAATGTTGAGGCGATTGTCAATGTGCTCTCAAGCGTAAAACCATCCCATGACGGTTCTAACAGTGGTCAGAGATCTGGTAAACCAGTGTTTATCAACATGAGAACCACAATTGGTTATGGCACTTCAAAGCAGGGAACTGCTGCAAGTCATCATAGTACCTTTAGTGATGAGGACGCTAATCGGTGGGCTCTGGCTGAGTCTAAGGGACAAACACATTTCATTTCTGAGAAAACCAGGCAATTCTTTGCTGAGGCTACTCAGCGTGGATCTATGGCAGAAAAGGAATGGGAGTCTAAGCTTGAAACGTACAAGACTCGGTATCCAGAGGACCATAAGCGTCTGATAGACAGAATCAACGGGAAACATGACGACTATGAGGCCTTACTGAACGATTTCAGTCCTGAAACTCAATCCAATGGAAATGTGACTGCGAAAAGCACGAAGTCCCCGGTTGCTACTAGAGAGGCAAATGGAGCACTTTTAGATAACCTATTTTCAGCATTCCCTTGGCTGATCGGTGGAGGAGCTGACTTGTCTGGACCTACTAAGATTGGTGATAAATCTGACGAGGTATTTGATCGAAACCATCCCGGAGGAAGATACCTACGTTATGGTATTCGAGAGCATGCAATGACAGCAATTTCAAATGGCATTGCGGCTTATTCAAAGGGAACGTTCATACCTTTCACTGCAACATTCTTCATGTTCTACATGTATGCTGCTCCTGGAGTACGAATGGGAGCATTGAGTGAACTTCAGGTGATTCACATTGCCACTCATGACTCGTTTGCTGAGGGCCAGAATGGGCCAACTCACCAGGCTGTCGAACTAGACTCACTGTTCCGAGCAATGCCCAATCTCCAGTATATTCGTCCTGCTGATACCGAAGAGCTGTTGGGCGCCTGGAAGTTGGCTCTGGATTATAAGAATGGGCCTACAATGCTGTCGTTGGCCCGAGATCCTATGCCTATTGTTCCTGGAACTAGCCGTCACAAAGTCTTAGCAGGAGGGTATGTGGTCAAGGAGGATGAAAAGGCGTCTGTCACGTTAATTAGTAGTGGATCTGAACTGTCGCTTACAATGGAGGCATCTGAGATTCTAAGCTCAGCGGGCATCTCAACTAGGGTAGTATCTATGCCAAGCATGTATGTTTTCGACCAGCAGACTGACTCGTACAAGCAATCAGTTCTAAACACGACTCACACTATCAGTGTAGAGCCATACATTCCCACTGTCTGGGCAAGATATTGCACTGCGAGTGTTGGAATGAAAGGATGGGGGTTCAGTGCCACCGGGCCAAGTAACTACATTCGGTTCGAGCTTGATCCTACCGGAATTGCATCACGGGTCGAGAGGCACCTACGAAATCCCAGTAATGTTCACTGGCAGTTAATTTGAATTATAGTTTTAGACATCTTTTCAATGAATTCACAAGTACAATATACAGAACAATATACATATTATTTAACACACCCACAAATTGCTATGTCAGTTCATCGATTTGAGCTAAAGCTAGTCAGAATACTTCAATTACTAAATTAGATCTATGGACACTAAGGTTTGCTAAACTAGAACCATGGCACTAATGTCGATAGTTTGGTAGTATAGTAACTGATTGCATTTAGCTCCGTCGGATGTGTTCCCGCCGGTTTAGTACGATCGACATTGGTGATCTACGGTCATCCGAGACTGGCGCATGATTCGCAACAACCCCACACTTAGCCCATGCTCCACCGGAACAGGCCCTTATTAAGCCTACAAATCTCTTGATATCACTGTGGTCAATTCTCACGAATTTTTATTGTTTCCATTTTTTGATTTCTATTGGTGACGAAATGACTCTGAGTTCAAATCATAGCGCAGTCCAATTGCAGGGTCCAGAGGACCTGCGAAACTCTACTGTACCTTCAGTCGACCCTGAGAGAAGCCAGGTACAATTGGAAATCAAGTCGGTTGGAATCTGTGGGTCAGATCTTCACTACTTTCACAATGCTAGCAATGGAGCTTTTGAAGTTAAACAGCCGTTGGTATTGGGTCATGAAGGCTCAGGCCAAGTCGTACGAGTTGGAGATGATGTCAAACACTTGAAGCCAGGGGACAGAGTAGCAGTGGAGCCTCAAGTCCCATGTCGGGTCTGCAATTTATGCAAACGCGGTCGCTACAATCTTTGCAAACAGGTCAAATTCACAGGATCTGCTCAGAGGTATCCTCATGTCCAAGGAATGCTACAGCAATTCTACTGCCATGAAGCAGATTTCTGCCACAAATTGCCTGATCAGATGTCATTCGAGGAGGGGGCTATGATGGAGCCTCTATCTGTCGCCATTCACGCTGTTAATAGATCTCATATTAAAGTGGGAAACTCAGTGACAGTCATTGGAGCAGGTCCTATTGGCTTACTATGTGCCTCTGTAGCAAAATGCGCTGGAGCTTCTCATATCACAATGATAGATACTGAGGCTAGTAGAATAGAGTTTGCTAAATCATATATTGCAGACGAGGCATATGTGGTTCCACCAATGGTCAAGAGTAAGAATGCAGGCAATGAAAAGGATGCTGGCATTGAATACGCAAGACAGATCTCATCCGGGCTGGTTCAGAACCATCACGTATCAGAAGCAGACACTGTTTTGGAGTGTACTGGAGTCCCCGTTTGCACAACCGTGGCAATTAACCTCTCCGCACCAGCAGGAGAGGTTGTTGTGGTCGGGTTTGGCATTCCTATCCATACGATTGATCTAGGCTTGGCGGCTTCCCGAGAAGTCAATTTGATTGGGGTGTTCAGGTATGCAAACACTTATGGCCAAGCTATTGAGCTTGTTCAAAAGGGCTTGGTTGATGTTAAGTCTTTAGTGTCACATGTTTACAGTGTTGAGAATACAGCTGATGCGTTCAAGCATGCTTCTTCGAGATCTTCTGGCGTTATTAAGGTGATGATTAATAGGGGAGATAGACATGAAGATGATAAGAGTAATGGAAATGGCAAAACCAATGGTACCGCGATTGCTGGAGCGAATTGATGATGCTAAAACGTATAGTCATATGATTCGATATTGGCATGGTTAATATACATGAAAATACACATTTAGTTAGAAAATTGCAAGGGCATTTGGAGTAGAAGAAACTCCGTTAGGAATGTTGAAAGGAGCACTAGTGAAGAAAAAGCTGTAACGATTAAGCTTTTCGCATGTCTCCCCGAGCTTTTTAAGGTCCCAGAGCTCGCCAATTGGCATACCAAACATTGGTAAAAAGAAGAAGTGCAAAGAGTGGTGATCTCGGGTTTTGGGGGGCCATGCTTCAAATGCAACAGCGTCTCCGGCAACTGCTGCAAATTGTTGATCCCAAAACCATTCTGCAGTCTCAGGCCCAGACTCAACCCCTATCATAGTGCCATTGTTAACCTTCAATCGTTCCTGTTCCGATGCGTTGTCATACCACTCAGTGAAGCCACTTCTAACAATAATAATGTCTCCTTTAACAAGCTTTACATTCTGTTCATCCGCGATCTTCTGAAGAACATCTGTAGTAATAGCTACACGGTCGATTGGAGAATAGGTGATGTCATGTCTCTTCGCATGGGCCACAAAATCCAATAAAACTCCCCGCCCAACAATTCCTCCTCGCTTAGCCCATGAATCCACTCCAGATGGTACCTCCGGACGGCGGTCCACAATGTCTTGAAGCTTATTCCCGTTGTAGAAAGTACTCTGTTCAGTTCCCATGTGAAGCAAACTGTCCCATTGGCTACTACTCTGTGGGTTGAAGTGAAGAATGTCGTCACAGGAGAAGTCTCCGTTATGATGAATAGACATTTCAAACCTCTTGCGACCAAAAAATGGTGTGTTTATGGCATCTAACGGCCAGTCTAGTGATACATGGATCCCAGTCTTAATTTCGTCTTTTGCTTTCAGTACAATGTCTTTAGTTAGATGATTGATCGTTCCTAATGTGTCCTTCTTTCCATCAGAATCAAATACCCCCCAGGCACACCCTTTTGGCAGCCCTGGAGTGATTGGAAGGTCTTTAAACTTTGGAAAAGACATCTTTGTTTCGTATTCAGATTCTTTGTTTGATCCTACTTCTTGGGCCCTACCAATTTTACAACTAAACAGTACTCTTCAACAGTTGGACTCACTAATTAACATATACTTTGGAATTTAGCCTATACTGAAGGCTGTAAATGCGGGGTCGTGGGGAAGACGTGGGAAAGACGTGGGGAAGACGTGGGGATGGGTTGGATCCGGCGGAGAGCGCTGCCCCGGCGGAAGGCATGATACCGATTGCGATAAGATAAGCCCCCGCGTTATGGCTAAGCTCGATACAAACATAAAGCAAATTGAATTAATCCTTACTGCAACTATGCTAACCGACTATAGTGCTAATGAACTGTCGTCTAAAAAGATATCCTAATAACGCAACACTGCTGATTCCAAGATAGCTCAACCATTTGACAACTGGGTGAGTAGGAACTGTACCCCGCCCACCTTCAATCTCAAAATCTCGCCATTTGGGCCACAGCTGTCGTAGCCAAAATTTAAACGCATAGTCATGATAACTGGTTGTGTTTCTACCAGACTCATTGACATTCCAACTAGCACATGCCTTACTCCAAACTGTACCCTTGAGCTTCTGTTGGTTGTACGTAGCATCATAGATCTCGGCGGCTTCTTTGACATCAATAGATTCAAAATCGCCTCTAAGAATAGGCTTGATCATAGTCTTGATAATGAATTCACATGACACCTCATTGGTGAAGAGTGCGCTATTATGAGCAGGGAACGAATTGGGTCCGAATACAATTCCGAAATTAGGGAACCCTGATACAAAAGCCCCCTTGTATGCTTGTGCACCTCCAGTTTCTTTCCAATGTTCATTCAAACTGACTCCATTTTTACCTACAATATGCATTGGCTGCAAGAAATCCTGGACTTTGTATCCAGTGGCCAGAACCACCACGTCAAATTCCCTGTCGTCTTTTTCCGTTTTCAAACCTGAATCTGTAAACTCGACAATCCGCTCAGTGGTAAGAAGTATGTTCTCGCGGTGTAAAGATTCAAGATATCCAGGGTCAAAGATCCGTCGCTTGCATCCCAGTGGAAAATCAGGTACCAGAATGTCATGATACTTCGCTGGTGCTGTGGATAACATGTATTGCTTGGCAATCTCTTGAACCCTTTCTCGGGAGTTTCTCTGATAAGAAGTGTCAGATAGGTAAAGAGTGTGAAGAGAATCAGTGTCATAGAACAACCAAAATCTATATATCCTCTCCCATAATGGCACATAAGTGAACGCTGCCTTCTCAAGCCAAGAGAATGCACGATTTGGGCGAACAAAGAACCATTGAGGGGTTCTCTGAAACTGGACAACACTCTTGGCTTTAGGAGCAATTGTGGGTACTAATTGAGCAGCAGAACACCCATTGCCTACTACTGCAACCCGCTTGCCACTCAAATCCACAGAATCGTCCCACCTTGCTGTATGAATTACGGGACCTTGAAACTTTTCCACTCCTGGAATGTTGCAGTCTCTAGGATCTCTGAACACACCTACTGCTGATACCACCATCTCAGAGTCTCTTGTAAATTCGACCCCTGTGGCATTGTTGCGTAAAGTTACATGCCAAGTTTTTCCCGTCCACTCGGCAGATACTACATCAATGTTCGTCTGGATATGAGCGGTAACATGATGTTTGGATGCTGTCTCTCGAACATACTCCAGGATCTCTTTTTGGCCTGCAAACCTGCGAGTCCAATTGTGATTGAGGTTGAATGAAAATGAATAGTAGTGAGAATCTACATCACAGCCAACTCCAGGATAGGTATTCAGAAACCATGTTCCGCCGAAATCACTTTCGCGTTCATAGATAACAAAGTTATGATAACCCAGCTCCTTCAGCTTACAAGCCAGAGCGATTCCAGACACTCCAGCGCCGATAATAGTTAGTCTTGGTTCAGGCATAGTAGCGCTCAAGTATGAATATTTTACAATCAAAAAAGATGCTAGAAAAGACGTGAAGTTGAAGAGTAGTGAGAAGTTCCATGCTTTTAACGTTGGGGTATATCCACCGGAACTGGGGTTGAGGGTCTGGGGTCCGCGGGTTTTGAACCGGCCCTCTCCACCGGAGTTACAAAATCGTGGTGGGACAACGCTAGGTGGGATTACTACTGGATGTGGCTGCGAATAAGTTTAGTTAGATTAGTAAGGGGAATCAGTCCCCGATTAGATAAGATAAATAGTTGAAACATGGGGTACGTGAGGTAAAAGCGGGAAGGTCTCAATGGCGTGATCTCTCTATTTCCAAGCGTGCAACTTAGTTGAGCCTAGCCTCATTGGCTAGGTCCTCCAAATCCTTTAGCCATGTTTCGGGTAATAAAGAGGGCTGGAGTATTTCCTCGGGAACGTCGTTCAGCAAATTGGCTAATCCTTCGCTCGGATAAGGTTCTGAAGGAGGTAACCCGTCTTCGGGACTTTGCTGCTGAATTACTGTCACCATCTCTCTAGAAAGTGCCATCTTAGTAAGCTCAATTAAAATGTCGAGTGATTGATGGCTCACGCGACCATTGTAAGCCATTTGCTTCTGAATAGCAATGATTCGTTGAATCCCCATCTTGATCTCGTACATATCTTCACTCATGGGATCCATAATAATAGACATACATAATACCACTCCAGCAGTGAAAACATGATGACTAAAAAAGGAAGCAGCATGTGTAGCAAGGGCAGCATTGATAAGTACTGGATAACTGCGAAGATGTGACGTTCTCAGGGCAGAATGGATACATCTGCGAGTGCTTGTGAGCACAATGGAGTCCACGGCAATATTCTCCGCAGTTAAATTGTTTGATGAAGCATATCCGTGGTCTCGATCAGCAGGATTATCCCAATTACCATGGCTCTCACTTCGTGACTTGCTGCTATCAGCGCTTCGGATCTGAGATCGTGCAGCTTTGACAGCAAGAAAAGGCCGTAACAGCATCACTTGAATATTTTCGAATGCCATTTGCAGAGCAAGTGCCTGTAACCGAAGCATCTTTGTGGTATAATCAGCATCAGGAGTAAGATCTGGCATTCCTTCCAAGCACAACTTATCCGGAAGGCTTTCATAGAACAATTGCAACTTCTTATACAGATCAGCCAACGTTTGCTGCAAGGAAACAATCTCCACCTTGTCGCGATTGTAAATTTTCTCCAGAATCTCAGACGCTATCTGATAAAGCCTATACTTGTGCTCGTAGTATAGATAGAACATAGCTTCTGAGTCAGTATTATTTGCTCCAATAGAGTCACCCACGGGCTCTTCTATAAAAGGGCACTTTGCAGTGATATCACGATCAGAAATCCCCACAGGGCACCCATACGCCATACAAGAATACCTATCAGTAACATAGAGCGACAGCCAACACCGTCGTCTTTCGTCTCTCAAGACTGGAGGTACTGTGTCCGGTGGTTCAACATGCAACCTGCAAGCAACTGCTAATTTTAAAGTCGCTCCAATAATTGACCAAGCAAGACTTGGGGTTCCGTAATAGAGATGGTACGTAGCGTATATTACCCCGAACTGAACAGATTCGAGACGTATCAATTGCATGGTATCCAAAAAACGAGCACTAGAAATCTGATGAAATGTTGATTCTAACCCTGAAAAATCCACTTGGAACTGATCGCGAACGGCCGGCGTGGCGACTCGGGCAGATACAAGCAGCATAGAGCTCACCATCGCCGCAAATGATTGGTCGTCTCTACTGACACAATCACTGGACATAAGCTGGTGAAATCTTTGGCGAAATCTCTTCTCGTTCATCACGTTCATTAGCCAATTGACTGATACAAAATAGGTATCTATCAGTGCTTCTAGCAGAGCCATGGGAGGGATTGGGGAGCCTAAGTATTCGGTTAGTGGGCATCGCCCTGCTCTTGCCTCTGTGATTCCTCCAATTAGTGATGAAGACGCCTCGGGCTGGAATAAGGTGTCCACATGGTTAATCCGAAGAACTCTTTCGGTCAATTCCAGCACAGAGCTCGGCTTAACAGTGGTACTCTCAGCCTCGACCTCTGGTGATTCTGGCGTGAGCATGGAAGCTCCTCGCTCGCTATTAGAACTGCGAACGGAATGAGGACTCGCACGAGCATCCTGAGTACACGATGACTCAGACATTCTGTGTAACATTGTAGCCTCCAAATTCAGCCCAGAGCCATTGGAGAGCGAATTGAATGGCCGTAGATTGGAGTCGAGAGATTGCTGAGGAGTTGGGATCGGAAGCGAATCACGGATAGCAGTAGTAGGGATTACAGTAGCATGAATATCCGCACTAGTAGTATGTCTATCTGAGAAGGAATTGAACTCAATTAATGTATTATGTCGTGCATCTCTGAGGGGGCTCGACGCCCGTCGCTTCCTTGTAGGTTCGTGAGTCTCTGATCTCTCTTCGCAGCTTACTCCAGCACGAGCGCATAATACACATGGGCGAAGATCATCACACTTTAGTTTCTGCTTCCTACACCGAGCACAAGCTCTACGAATCCTACGAGGTTTAATGCCAGTCATTGAGGGACACGAAAGTTGGAAGAAGGACAGGGGTGTAGTGAGTTCAATGAAGTAGGGCTGTGCATCCGGGGGAGAAATGTCTGTGCCCTGTGACGCTTCAAGGTCTCCACCGGAGCGTTTTATATTAATATTAGTGCGGCAGAATTTGAGGGATGTCGTCTGGTGATCACACGTTTGCAGCCGACATTGTGGGGCGAGGGGCAACGATCTACATTTGCAGCAACGGGTGCCACCTTCCGCCGGGCGAACTAATGGGGTAGAAGCTTTACCACGCAGTAGCTGTGGAATAATAGAATCATTAGCTCATTGTGATAGTGAAGATCTTTGTAGTTTAATATGTATTACTCTTTGGTTATGATCACTGATTGAACATTAGAGCCCCTCCATCTATTACCAGATGAGCCCCAGTAATGTAACTGGCGGCGTCAGATAGTAAAAATGATACTGGCCCAGCGACATCAGCGGGCTTTCCAAATTTTCTCAAAGGAATTCTGCTCAGCATTTCCTTAGAGTATTCCTCATTCTGTAGATGAGCATGATTTCCATCAGTGTCAAAAGTCCCCGGAAGGACAGTGTTACAGCGAATGCCGGATGGTCCTAACGCAACAGCAGCAGAATTCATGACCGACATGATTCCGGCCTTGGAAGCAGTGTAATGTACAAATAGACTACCTCCTGAAAGAGCAGTCATGGAGGATATGGCTACAATTGAGCCTGGAATATTGTTGGCCTGCATGTATGCTCCAATTGCTTGAGTAGCGAAATAAGTACCGTCCAAATTGATTCCCATGGTCTTGCGATACAAAGCTTCAGGCGTAGTAGTAAACTCTGATCGAGGGTAAATCCCGGCATTACATACCAAGCCATCAATTCGACCAAACTTTTCTGCCGTCTGGTTGGCCAATTGCTCGGAAGTTTCTTTCAGTGAGATGTCACCAGCTATGGCTAAAAGACTGTCTTTATTACCATGAATCTTTGAGAACTCTTCATGTAAGCTGTCGATATGCTTCTTCTGAGTGTAATCATCAGGGAAATAGTTCACCGTCACCTTACCTCCCGCTTTAGCAATTGTCAACGCAATTTCCCTGCCCATTCCCTGTGATCCTCCGGTCACCACGAACACCTTATTTGCAAGTGTGGTCATTATTTTCAGTGTAGGTATAGAGTGATACTAGTGGCAGAAATATCGATAGTATTAATAGGATCAGTATTCTATATATCTATGCTCCCCAGGTAGTTTTTTTTATCCCAAGTCACTGAGTCTTGCAGTGATGGGTCTAAATATTTAGCACCACTGAAACGAGTTTTCGCGCTGCGGCAATCCCCACCGGAACCCCACACTCCCCACCCCGTGAACAGTTTAGCCGGTGGAACTAGCCCCACCCACCCCCTCGTTAGGAGATTCTTCCCCGCAAAATCTTTGAACCGGATTGAGGTATTGAATACAATCGGGATGAAACTTTCAAGAGTATATGAAGCCATTGAACGGTTTTAGTGGATACCAATTTACAATAAGTGGGTCCATAAGTTCCACATCTACTTTTAAACATGTTTGGTAATTCAAAGGACTGGTTCGGGATATCTGGTCAGATCACATTATGTTGTGCTCTCGGGTTTGCAATGGTAGGATATGACGATGGACTGTACTCTGGTATTCTAGTGAATCAAAATTTCTTGACCACGTTTAAGAATCCTGGGTCCACTCTGACTGGACATATTGCTGCTACCTTCAACCTGGGGAGTTTCTTTGGCGCGGTGTTCATTGCGGTGGTTGGAGATAAGCTAGGACGAAGAAAGGTTTTGTTCTCAGGGTCAATAATCCATATAATTGGGGGGATTCTACAGGCGTCCTCCTACAACGTTATACAACTAATCTTTGGTCGAGCAATTGCAGGGATAGGCTGTGGGTTTCTCAGTTCTGTAATTCCAGTATGGCAAGCCGAGACATCATCAGCACAATCTCGAGGGAAAAAACTGGTAGTCCAGTTAGCCTTAGTGGATTTGGGAATTGTAGTGGTGAATTGGATTAACTTTGGATTCAGGAATTCTGCAAGTTCAGTATCCTGGAGGTTCCCAGTCGCTCTCCAGATTATATTCCCTGCTGGTACCTTCATCATGGCCACTTATCTTCCAGAATCGCCCCGTTGGTTGGTGTACAATGGACGAATTGATGACGCAGAGAAGGTCTTTTCTAGGCTTCTGCGTGAGCCTATAGGATCAGAAATTGTTACCGAAACCAAGGTCAGTGTAATCACGTCTGTCGAACATGAGAAGGCATTGCGTGCAGACATGAAATATTCAGACTTGTTCAGGAGGGATAGGCTCCAAAGTTTGCGGCGAATTATTATGGGTGCTTCTTCTCAAGTCTTTCAGCAGTTTAGTGGAATCAACATGGTACTATACTACTTACCAACCATTCTCGAGAATGCTGCTCATATGACCCATTCGATGTCGCTGATTCTATCCGCGGTCAATTCCATGAATCTATGTTTCTTCACCTTCTTCTCACTGCTAACAATCGATAGGTATGGTCGTAGGCTAACAATGGTCTGGGGTTTGTTAGCACAAGGAATATGCTTTATCATCATCACCATTGGCCTGTCTATTGGCACTAAGAAGTCCGAGTTTATGGCGGTGGCTTTCATGTTTTTCTACAATACTGCCTTTTCAATTGGAGTCAATGCTACGCCATGGTGTTATCCTGCTGAGGTGAATACACAAGTATATCGAAACCTTGGAGGATCGTTAGCCACTGCGGGCAATTGGATCTCCAATTATTGTGTTGTACTGGTGACTCCAGATGGAATTGCCAACCTCGGCTGGAGATACTATATCATCTTTGCAGTCTTCAACTTCGTGTTTGCCCCAACCGTGTACTTCTTCTATGTTGAGACCGCCAAACTTACCTTGGAACAGATTGATGAGAGGTTCGAGGCTATTTCAGAAAAGAAGTATGGTCCTAACCCCCTGTTACCGATGTCTAGTATCTCTAAGGAGCATTTGAAGGAGGCTGTTCATGTTGAAACTGAGGATCATTCAGCTGATTCTCAGCAGTCACAAGCCTAGGACTGTTTAACCATTGTTGGTCACAAACCTGGATGCCAATTGGTATTTGTCCACAGCTCAATATGTATTTAATAACGATTTTATTCCAATTTCAGCTTGAGGCACCGGATACCAGTTCCGGTACCCGAAACAGTATTCTTCGTGCGATTTAAACTAACTTTAACTGATAATTCGGCCCGGATCCCACTGCTGCAACAAACTTACGACACTTGATGACGTACCATGTTGATGCGGCATAATGACGCACAATGTTGACACAGCATGTCATAGCGACAAGAATTGTGGACCCCTCAGTGCCGTATTCCTGCCATCTCTGTAAAAGAGAAATGTATGGTGTATTGACTAAAGGAATATAGAGCTTGTATTATTTATGTATTCCTGATTGATTTGTTATTTTTGTCCATTTCATTGATGAGATCATTCGATATCGGATTCTCTGGCTGTCAGCTCTTACCAATAAACCGCCGTAGCTAAATCTATAGATTATCTGATTTACCCAATCGGTCGTGGTGGGGTGGAAAATCCCAAATTGTGGGGCGGAAGTATTGGGGGCGCTTCTGAGGATGTATATAAAAGAAGGCAATACCCTACCGTTCCAGCATTCGCAGGTGTGGTAAACAGAGTTGGTACACAATTCTATTACAATTCTCCCGTAGGTTATTCTCAGCAAAGTACACCATGAGCTCAGCAGTATCTAAGGCGTCAAAAGTAAGGGAATATTTGAATGAGCGCAGAGCAGCCATCGAGGGCAATCCCCAAGCAGTACTAGATGCTATTGATGCGTTCCCTGAACATCTCATGACTATTGGGCCCAACAAGGGCGCTCATATTGAGAAAGTTCTGGTTGCAGAAAAGCCCGAGATTGCAATTGAACTCGGAGGTTTCGTGGGCTACTCGGCAGTGAAATTCTCTAACGCGTTGCCAGCTAATGGCAAATTCTACAGCTTTGAATATGATGCTGATATTGCAGCGGTCGCGAGGAACACTATTGAGATTGCAGGGTTGAGTGATAAGGTTGAGATCATTGTTGGAAAGGCCGGAGACAATTTGCCAAAGTTTGTGGAATCGGTCAAACAACAAGGCAAGAAGATTGGAGCGGTGTTCATCGATCATGCTAAGGAGCTTTACCTTCCTGATTTGAGAGTATTAGAAACTACTGGAGCCATCGCTCCTGGTGTCGCTCTCATTGCCGACAACATTTACTCTCCTGGAGCTCCTCATTATTTGGATTACATTAAGGCGAGTCCTGAGGAAAGGAAGAAGATAAATGAGCCAGTGGCTGATAGTAAATATCCTGGAAAATGGAATATTCGTTATGATACGAAGCTTATTGAAGTAACTACTTCCAAGGGTCATAAAGATGCCATTACCATTTCTCACGTAATTGAGTAAGACTGCCCAGTTGCTTGGGATGCCCATATAGCCTCAAACAATGATAAATATTTCGATAAGATTATATCAATAAACACAACTATTGAGAAAACCTCAATGATCTCACCATCCTACCTCTAGTCTATCTCTAGTCTAACTCTAGTCTACCTCTAGTCTACCTCAGCTCTGTGTTGTAACCTCCTTCTCTATAGGCTCTTTATTCTCCTTTTCTGCTGGTTCACCATTGATCACTCCATTGTTGTATTCAAAAGTGGCTTCATCAACAGTATGAGTCGGACCAACAAACCATTTCCTCGCGTTAATGAAATAATAACCCAGGGCTCCAAACCACACTGCTCCATTAATAAGGCAAGTATAATTCATCGTTTCAGCAGTGGGACCTGGCCCTCCAGTAGGGAATTGAGTTACTGCACAAATGACAAACACCAGATAAACAGAGGCAATAATTCCGTTGATTCGTGATACCGTGTGGCCTAAGAAAAAAGGACCAGGTACAACATCATCCTTCTTGTAGAAGATATGCCTACAAGCAATCGGAATCATCCATGCTAGACCATTTGAAGCGACTCCAAGAGAAAACAATGCTGACTGAGATGCGGCATCGATGAGGGCCAGTAATCCAATGACGATTCCAAGAATAGCAATGAACCAAATGGCACGAACTGGCACAAGTAGTTTCATATTGATCTTTCGCAGGTATCGAGAGAATGGAAGCGCTCCATCTCGACTGAAGGCCCAACACTGACGAGAAGCGGCAATGATAATAGACATTCCCATGAACCACTGCACAATCAGTAGCATAATCATCATCGCAATAGTCCACTTCTTACCAAGAGCATCATAATAAATCTGAGCCATTGGCTGGCCAAACTTGGTAGCAAGGATGGCACTGAAGTCGGGGTTCATGCACGCTGCTAGAACAGCTTGTATCGCAAATCCAAGTATTCCACATAGTCCAATAGATAGCAAGATACCAAACGGAACTGCGGTGGAGGCGTTGCTTGCCTCTTCAGACATATGCACACAAGAGTCAAACGCACCAATAGTCCAAATAGCAGCTTGCCATGCCGCAATGAACGACCATCCATAAGGCCACTCGGTGAGGTTACCTCTATCACCAAACACAAACTTTCCGTCATTTAAGTCGTGCCTCCTTCCAATTGGCAGCGCAATAACGGTAATTAAAATGACAATTGCGTTGAGAGCAATGGTGAAAGATTGTAACCTAGACACGACTCGGGTAGCCAGAGATCCTACGGTTCCATGTGATATAAGACAAGCTACAAATACTCCGTAGGTATGATATTTTGTCGGAACATAGGACTCATTGCACAGCGCCGCCACCGAAATCACCATCTCAGAGAAGCCATAATCAATGGAGATTAGGCCCCCAGTGAGACCGAGGGTATTTGAATAACCCACTAAGAAACTCAATGGGCGCTTTGCGATTTTAGGAGCAAACCTAAATGTCCACCAGTATAAACCTCCTGAAGTTGGCATAGCAGACCCCAGTTCTGACATGGCCATACCTACACTGAAAATAAAACATGAGGGTACCAGCCAACCCCAAGTCATACCAACCCCACCAGCGGGGACGCTGAAACTGAGAACTGATGCAATTGAAGGCATCAAACTCATGATACTAAATGCAATTCCAAACACCTGAAGAACGGAGAAGTTTCGTTTAAGCTCCGGCTTGTACCCGAGAGCTGCCAAGAGCTCATCATCCTTGTCGTACTTTTGCGATTTCTCGACATCCATCTTGTATCAAGTTGTAAACAGATTTTCGATCACTAATAAATAGTAGATTCTAAATCTCATCTCACTTCCGAGAGCCAACGGTTAAGTATATTTATGTTCTCCGCAATGTTCGGTAAGAATGGAGAAAGATAATGATCCCCTCTTTCGGTGAATCTTTACTTACCCAGGTGATATCAAGGCTTTTGGAACAATCTTTAACACCCTTCTGGGTCATAATATGCAGGTTCCGTAGATAGTTCAACTACCGTTTGTTCGTGCATCATATTCAAACTAGCAACTCAATGCGAAGGGCCGGCGGCAATTGATACTGGTTGGCATCCTGCTGCAGGCTAATGACCACCGCTCCCCTCATCTCTCCACTCCAATCCGGAGACGGATAGCGGGGGATAAAGGAGGGTTGAAAAAATCGGCTCCGGGCGAAATACACGCGTCAGTCCTATTAATCCTGGCGATAATCAGCTAAATCGTTCATTGATAACAATGACTATATCCTGACCAAAGACCGTCTAATTTGTCCTTTCGAAAGACCGTCTAATCGTGATTGGTACTGCCTCCGCAACTATCGTCACCTTCCCGTTCCCGATATCGGGGTCGTGTGCATGATCACTGATAACGAGCACCCGAGGGCGGCTATCTGGTCAGCTATCAGGCTAGCTCTCTGGTTGGCTATCTCTTGGCTATCTGCAAGCTGGCTATCTTGAGCCAAATGGAAGCTTCTGAGCGGAGGTTAGGGCTTTCAGTGATCTCTGGGGTCTGGGGTGTGTAAGATCCTCAGTCTTTAAGGGTCCTCCTCGGTCTCCAACAGGGAGTTTCGCAGGGAGCTTCCAAAGATTAGGGTGAGCCAATCACAGTTGTCATTATCAACGCTCCAAAGTCTAGTTAGTATATGAATCAAAAGTGTGCCATGTAAGGGAGTCGAACCCTCATACTGCAAGATATATATCCTTCCAATAAAAACGAGTCTATTTGTGTAGAACGGGAAGGTCATCTCAATGAATGACTACGATAATTGAGTATTAAAGTGTCTAATGGCTAAGTGTACATAACTAATGAGAGCATCGTAGGGTGCTACGTTAGGGCCATTCTATCGTTCAGAAAATTCAAAGTCAAAAGGATTGGAGGAATTTTTTTTCACCATATTTGAACCGGACAGTGTAGAGTGAAACATTCAAATTATTAGCCCTCGAGCATCACAAAATCTCAAGCACCAGCACTTGAACATCACCAAAACGTAAGTGCCCACCTCAAGCAATCAAGCTCAAGCATCACCAAACTTCAACAAGCTCGTTGACTTTAAGAAGATGCGTTCTTCCGATCGAATTTATCCCAACCTTGGTATTGCGTGATCGTAGCAACTTATGGCTAATGTGAATGTTCAAATTAGATGAAGAATGATGAGCATAAGTGATGTACAACGGTGCAGTATGACTATATCCAGATTTGGAGTCTTGAATCTTAAATACTATATGATGGGCTTTAGAATAATTTTGTCATGCACCAGTTGAATTAATTACGATAGTGATCTGTTGAAGATGAGCAGTGAGAAGGGTCCAAGTGTGGAGATTCATGAATCAGTTGTGGCACCACTGTTACATTTGGAAACCCTAGATCAAGTGGTGGAATCAGCCAAAACGCTGGCTGTTGAAACGGGTCTTCAAGAACATGAACAACTCCTGATTCGAGGAGCAATTGTAGCCAACTTTGGTGACCAGCACGAAGACAAGCTGACATCAGAAGAACTAAGTCTAATCCAGCATGAAAAGTCTCATAAATGGAGTCAGTCGTGGACTTTGTTCTTTCTTGCCTTCACCAGTGCTTTGTCTGCTGCTGTTCAAGGAATGGACGAGAGTACTGTTGGAGGAGCCAGTCTGTTCTATGTTTCGGTGTTTAACATTGACTCTGACTCCTCTAAGGATGCCAATATACAAGGAATTATCAACTCAATTCCATACTTGGCAGCATCCGTTATAGGCTGTTGGGTTGCAATTCCATCGAACAATCTTTTTGGACGACGAGTCACCGTATTCTGGGGGAGCGTGTTGGCATCTGCTAGCGGAATTTGGCAAGCATTCTCTCCTTCATGGCAGATGCTGTTAGCTGGAAGGTTGATTATGGGCATCTCAATTGGAGTGAAGTCAGCAACGGTACCTATTTACACTGCTGAAAGTGCACCAGCTCCAATCCGAGGTGGCTTAGTAATGCTTTGGCAGACTTTGACTGCTTTCGGAGTGATGATGGGTTCTGTGATGGGGGTTGCATTCTTAGACACTGGTAAGAACAATTGGCGATACATGCTTGGATCAGTATTTGTTCTGCCATTATTTGTCTGTGCAGCAATCTTCTATCTGCCTGAGTCTCCTCGTTGGTTGATCCAGAAGAAGAAGTATCGACAAGCTTGGGACGCATTCGGCAGGCTTCGTCGAAATGAGCTGTTCAGTGCAAAGGACTTTTATTATACCGTTCTTTCAATCAAGCAAGAACAGGCTCAGCGCATTGCACATTTTGGCAATTCGCCAAAGTGGTGGGCATCTTACTGGCAATTGATTTCCGTACGTCGTAATCGTTCAGCAACTGTAGCATCTGGAGTTCTCATGTTTGGCCAACAGTTTTGTGGTGTTAATGTGTTGACGTTTTATATCTCAAAAGTGCTAGTAAAGGCTGGATTTTCCAATCATTCTGCCTTGGCCGGCTCCAGTGGGTTTGGTGCTTTGGCTGTTTGCGGCGCATTGACTGCTATTCCAATTATCGATCGAGTTGGACGACGACGGTTGGTGTTGGCAACTTATCCCATCATTGGTATCTTTTTGTTGTGGATTGGTTTCTCATTCTTTGCTAATGATGATAAAACTCGGCTTGGTTTAGTTCTTTCTGGCATTTACATCTACGTGTATTTCTATGGAATTGGATCGGGGCCCGTTCCTTTTACGTACTCCGCTGAAGCGTTCCCATTACATCTACGAAGTGAAGGAATGGCCTACGCTACGGCAACTACTTGGATTTTTAGTTGGGTTCTGGGGTTCACATTCCCAAATCTAGAGCGATCCATCTCTGATGTCGGAGTCTTTTGTTTCTATGCTGGTTGGTGTTTTCTGCTTTGGGTGCTAATCTACTTCTTCGTTCCTGAAACTAAGGGAAGCACTTTAGAGGAACTGGATCTGGTGTTTGGAATAGGGGTTCGTGGGCATGCTAAGTACAGACTGCAAGCTCTTAAAAGTGGTGTGGGCCTGCTCAAGAGTGGAGACAAAGCGGAAATTAACTTGACACAATTGTGATATGTATCTGAGGTCTGTTCTGGATTTGTTCTGTACACTAATTCTTGTTTTTGTATTGTACATAGAAATAACACCGTCTCAATGGCCGTTTGCTTAGTTTCTATATTCTCCTAGATAGGAGGCTATGCGAGCGGTCACAAACTGTGAAGTCTCATCATATATATGTTTTGTATGCGGAAACGTTCTGATCCAATCTTGAGCGATTCGCTCCCAATAAGATGTTTTTAGATCAAATCCTTCCTTGTAGTCTACTCGAAGTTGGTTGTCATACAACGACAAGATGCCGCCGCCGCCAGCTTCACCTCTGATAGTGTTTGTAGTCCCCTGAGCAACTTCACGAAGCCCATTGAACAGAAGCTCATCATGAGGGAACCAAGAATGCCAATCGATAAGATTTTTTGCTCGGCGGTCGACTTCCCACTTGAGTCGTTCTTTCTTGGGTGGCAATTGGCCCACTCCAATCCAAACGCGAGCTGCAGCGACCGCTTGGTATTCCATACCTCTCCAGGTCAGACCGTCAGTAATGAGGCCTGGACAGACTAAGCTTGGATCTTCATTCCAGAATGTAGTCAGATAAAAGTTTTGCAGTCCATTGCCCTTGTATAGTCCACCAAATTGTTCAAAGTACCTCTCCAGATAAGGATACTGAACATGGTACCCAGTTCCTAGGATTAATCTATCAACGTTGTTAACAATTGATCCGTCAGTGAAAGTGACATCGATTTGAGAATTGCTGGTGCTGCTGCTGTTGGTCTTTGACAGAGCAACTGATTCAATCTCAGGCTTGGCAATGATGAAAGGTTGTGAAAATGCTGAAACAAGAATGCTCTGAATAGTTCTCATTGAAAGATAGACAGGGGTTTGGGCAAAATCCTTGATCAGGTGAACAATGTCCGAGGTACTAATAGATGCACCCACCACCACTACCTTTTTGTTTTCAAAATCTTGGCCCCGTCGAAATGCTTTTGCGTGAGTTATGACCTCTGGAGACGACAATCGAGCTACGGTCTCATTCAACCCTTTGATGTTTGGGATGATAGGGATACTGAACCTACCAGACGCAGCGTACACATAATCAAATCGCTCTGTCCACCATTTGGTTGTCCCTTTGGCTGTGGGTTGAGATAATGTCAGTATCCATTGAGATCCTGGCCCGTTTTCCTGAAAAGCTGATTCTACCGTAGTATTGAACTCTATATGGTTTCCTCTCTGTCCAGAGAAGAAGCTTTCGACATATTCTCGCATAGTTTTACTAGAACGAAAAGCATCGTCAGTATTGTATCTCTCTACTGCAAATTTGGTTGTTTCCTGCTTAAATGGCCTCCTCGTAAATGCCATAACCCTGGGTACGATGTTAGTTTCCAAGTCTGGATACAGACCAGTTCCTTGATACCTTTCACTGGAGATGCGCTGGGTTTCAACCGGAGACCCAGCACTTGCAGTTAAGGCTTCGTCTGGTATGTCAACTGGAGTAACCAAGCTTACTCCATCATCTGGCAATGGCTCAGGCTCAGTTTCAATCCATGTTCCTCCGGCTCGGTCCTGTCGTTCAAACACTCGGATGTCTGTGAATCCATGATCTAAGAAAGCATCAAAAGCCACTGCACCTGATGGTCCAGCACCAATGATCGCGATTCTGTTGGCTCCAGTCATGGCTCTGTTGACAAAGCCTTCGTAGTATTAATCAAGCAGGCATTTATACCTGCACATGTGTGACGCTAGTGTAAGCCACTAAAGCTAAGGCGACATCAGAGCAAAATCGCGCAATACAGATATACAAGGTAGACAGGATCATATTCCAGAAACCAAATTTTTTCACTGCAAAACGATTGGTCTATTTTGTAGGTATTCGCTGGTAATAAAAGGCCTAAAAATGGAACTAATGTTGAAACGAGAAATTAACTAAATAGTGGTCATAAATCTACATTTTAAATGGCTTTCACCGGAGCCTGATGCCACCTCTCGGCTAGTCTACCAAATACCTTCACTGGGTTGGGTTCGTCTCCCGCTACATCATTGACCTTTTTCTGGCCAAACAACCGTCCCTTCTCATCATCCCATTGACCATAATTGATCTTTTCCCATTCATTAGGCTTGGTGATTTGAAGTCGTTGTAACAGAGGAGAGGCCAAGGCATCGGGATCAATAATGGAATGAGCAGATGGCTTACAGAAATAGATGAGACTCAATCGTCTACTCTGTCGCTGATCCTCTGGTGGCTTGACTACTCGATGAATAGTGGATTTGAACAAGCCTCCAGTGATGAATTCCATGGCATCTCCAATGTTGACTACCAGAGAATTTGGCACATACTTCACATATCTCCAATTGCCAGTATAATAGTCCCTAATCTGAAGCGAAGCCATAGGCTGACTGGTGATGAAGGTGAAAGCAGTGCTGTCAGAATGACCTCTCAGCCAAGTATTCTCTGTCTTCTGGTATTCCTGTTCGGACATGCCATAATACATCATGAACCTACCGAACCCTCCACCAGATGCATCTCGATTTCCAGGAACCACTTTGAAGTTTCGTTCCCACAGAGTGCCTTCCGGCAACTCCAATATTATGTCACACAATGACAGCATCTTTCGCAACACCTCATTATGGAGCGATCTATAGTAGGCTGCAATCTCTTCTAGATAATCCAAAGCGAGTTGAGGGTGCTTATTTTCTCGCATTAGGTCTTCATGAAGCAAATCCACAAAGTTATACAACTCAATGTTGTCTCGGACCCCGTTTTGCATGGACCAGTACTGACGAGGTTTGAACCCATTGCCTCTCTCAGCACCAAGAGACTTGGATCTGTCTTCTTCATCCGACCTTCGAGCGCCAGAGCAAAAATCGAGCTTCTCCTCTTCAGGCAAATCCAATAGCGCTTGGGCTATCGAATACAGATGGTTTATTCGCTCGACTGGGATTCCATGATTGGTGAGGAAGAAGAACCCTTGGCCAATTAAAGCGGTTTTCAAGTCATCAGCCAATGCTTGTCTTGCCTTTTCGCCTTCGGGTCCTTCAACGTACTTGGATAAGTCAATTGCCTCCAAATTGATATACTCAATTGGGGTTTTGGTTGGAGCGACATGATCAAACGGCTTCAACCCGTATTTTTGATCCAGCGAAGACGATGCCATTTTTCAGTACAGAAACTTGAGTCAAAAGTCACTTTTCTTTGGAGTTACTTTAGCCAAACAATGCTGGAATGATATCAAAATCGAAACAAATTGGCTCATTTCTGATCTTAATATCTCAGCAGCTCACTCCAGTGTTCCTCCACCCATCATCGTCAATTCACCCGTCATATGGATCGTGGATTGCGTGCTTCGGCACACACTGACCGGACGCATTAGCATGCAGCCGAAACTGTGGGGCGATACGATTATCGGGCTACATCGAAGAGACATCGTAGCACAGTTCGTTCGAATGAGTACGGAACTTCTAAAGCTCAATTCACAAGTTCCATGTTTATAATGAATTGTAGTCAGCTCAATGGGTGGATTCATCACTCCCCCAAGCTTTTTAAGAGGTGATTTCCTTCAAATGGCCTCCAAATGGCTAAGTGAAGTGATATACAACCTCGAGTGGGATGAGGTAGGTTGAAAAAAGAGGTGAATTGACCATCACGACAACAATCGAAGAATGGCGCCATCAAATGGTGGGAGTCAATTTGGCTAGAGTGAGTGGAGGGCTTAACCAGAGGCCAAGAGGCCCATTTTGTGGAATGATCAAGACTCCCAATCAGAAATTGATATAAGTAATGGGTAATGAGAATGGGAACGGGAATGGGAATGGAATTGGAAATGGGTATAATGATCCATACTGTTCTACATTTCAGCAACCAGCAATTGCTGATATAAATGAAGGACGAAATCCTTGGTCGACTTCAAACCCAAAGTCATAGCCGGCTGAATTCAGGAAACGGTAAACCATGGTTCTTTCAAGTAACTTTCGACAGAATGTTGAGTAGATATCAATCAAAAGAATGTGGTTATAACTGAGAACATAAAATTCTAGTCCAACTTCAGTACGTACCATCAAAATCAATAGATTAGGTGGCAAATGATTTGGTTTTCAAGGTAGCAGTGTCTTGATCTCCGAGGAGATTCAATGGCTCGCCTTATTGCTCGCCATATTGGCTGAGTCTGCTACTATAAATGGTGTCTCAAGCATTATTCTAATACGGTACTTCAGGTACAACCTTGCCATCACGCAATTTGCAGCTTCAAACCCAAGGGCGTAGATATGAGAGCTTTCATTACCAATAGAGCCCGCGGACTGTGGACCTTTCCACATGTTACGCATTGTCAGTTAGCGGTTGCGCCATTGAATATAGGCTTATTGCATCACCGTTACGATGAATCAGGTCCACTGATGAGGGGAATTTCCATATAGATCTCTGATTATTATAAGATTCAGGTAGATAGTGTGTAATCTGAGTGATTATCAAACTTCGTCCAATGGCTTAATATAAGATCAAGTCGCACACTCCACTGAAGTTGGTGGTCTCCAATTTGAATACTTTGTTGAGATCAGGCATCCAGATCAGTCTTGATTTGAATTGGAGATTGGTTCTTCAGATACCGATTGTATAGCTCACCATGTCTAAGGTAGATGTGCAATCCAACACTAGGAGCCTTAGCTCCCTAAATAATTCTGACGAAGTGTTGATTTCGCCAGATCAAAGAAAAGAACAAACTTGGAAGTCCAAGGTTGCAAAATTCTTATGGGATTCTGCTGACAAAAGTCCTGCTGAGAAGAAGATGTTGTTTAAGCTGGACGTCTTCTTCCTGTCTTCAGTAATGTTGGGGTATTTCATCAAGACTTTGAATCTTAACAACATCAATACTGCCTATATCAATGGCATGAAAGAGGCTCTAGATATGGAAGGATCACAGCTCAATTACATGCAAACAATGTGGACAGTTGGGTATATAATTGGCCAAATTCCTTCGAATTATCTTTTGCATTTGATTTCTCCTCGCTTCTATTTGGGTGGATTAGAATTAGTATGGACTGCGCTCACCATTCTGACCATTACCTGTAACAGTTACAAGTCAATGTATGCTTTGAGATTCTTTGTGGGACTGACTGAGGCAGGATTCTTTCCAGGAGTAGAATACTTGTTAGGAGCATGGTATTTGCCAGATGAATTGACTAAGCGAGCTTCATTGTTTGCATGCTCAGGGGTAGCCGCCAGTATGGTTACTGGATACCTCCAAGCTGCGATCATTGTAGGCCTCAGTCACAAGAAACTTGCTCCTTACAAATGGCTGTTTGTTCTTGATGCTATCATCTCTTTCCCAATAGCGATATACACAATGTTCGCTAATCCAAGCACTCCTGAGACCACTACATCATGGTATCTTAATGAGCGAGATCGAGAGACTGCCATTCTTCGTAGAAAAACCCATGGAGATGGCAAACGGGCCAAGGTGACGTGGTCCAAAATCAAGGAGACATTCAAGGAATGGCATATCTATGTGTTCCCACTAATCTTCTTGGCATACAACAACACTTGCAACACTATTTCTCAGCCTACAATTCAATCATGGCTCATGTCCTTGGGCTACAGTGAGGTCCAATATAATGTGTACCCTACTGCAATTTATGGTGCCGGGATTGGAGCTGCTATGCTTTTGGCGTGGGTCTCAGACTATTTTAACGGACTCAATTGGCCATTCGTCCTCCTCTATTTCTTTTGCACCATCCTTGGATGCATTTTCCTTTCCATTTGGAATATTCCGAATGGTCTCCACTGGTTCTCGTACTTTTTGGTGGGCGTTCCCACTTCATGGGGACAGCCTATGATCTTTTCATGGGTCAACTCTTTGCTATCGTATGATAGCAGCAAACGACTAATTGTGGTTACAATAACAAACAATCTTGCCTATGTCACAAATGCGTTCGTGCCCATCTTCACCTGGCCAGCTCAAGACATGCCTAGGTATTATGTCGGGTTTACTTACAGTGCATGCTTAGCGTCTTTCGGATTGGTGATGACAATCCTTGCTCTTTTGTTAGAAAGAAAAAGTAGGCAGAAAAAGCTGCTGGATGATGAATTCCCCTCCAATCCTTCAGGGGAAACCTTGAATGAAGACTAGAAGTAAATAATGTTATGGATGTTTATGTTATACTATAGGATCTATTTTAGTTTAGTACGGTTACAAAATAGCAGTTGTATATAATGGGCTGCAGTCCTGGCCACAGGCTTAGCAACTGGCTCAGCTACTGGCTCAGCTACTACAAACTATAGCGCGACAGGCTAGACTCCTCTCATAGATGAGTTACGCCAATGATAGTCATGAAGAGCATGACCCAAATAGATTTCTAGCTGTACCAGTTCCAGGAACTCCGATATCCGGCCCTTGTTACATGAAGCTATGCAGTTGGTTGATCAAAGAGTCTGGATCTAAAGGTGACGTTAGACCTCGTACATAGACTGCGCATTAAATTTGCGTTAAGGTGCACTGGTATGCCCGTTGGTAATCCATCGTTTTGGAAGAGATGGAGCTGCTGCAGCTGGTAGCATATCAAGCGCCACATCGACAAACCAGAGACAACCCTTCTTCAGGATGTTGAGATTGATCTAGGATGAAGATACAAGGGTCAGGGGCTAAGAATGCCAATTGCGATTTCCGAATATTTTTTAGGGATGCTTATTCTCGACTATTGGCTGCCCTTGACTGTTGACTTGTCGACTATTGATTGCGGCAAACCGCCTATTCCCTGCTGCCACCCGCCTGTTCACTGCAAGGCACCACCCACTGGACAGCAACCTGGGCTGACGTCCAAAGGCAAGATCTACTACCTGAGGATTACTTCGCAAGTCGCGTAGATCAACGACATTTGACAAGGAATACCCCGCAGGCGACGTGGAGAAGTATTACAACAGTCGCATCTTTCACATTCCAATAAGACTCAGGAGGTACCGAGGATAGGGAGAATGGCATTTGGAGTGAACCGCGGCGATCCGAGAATTTAAGCGGTTGTTAATTGACTGAGATCATTGTACAAAAGTATAAAGATAAGCTAATGGATCGCGATGACAGTGTTTTCTTGATCGTCGATTTGACTAGGGTTTGTCAGGGTTCAATATTTTAACCGCTGAGCTGAAAGCTAAAAGATGAAATTATCATTGATGGGATTGAGCCAGATCGCCGGCTTGTTGTTGGCTATCTCGCCCTCGTGTCATGGTATTCCAGTTGGATCACCAATCTCTGAACACGAATTTGCTGCCGAGGATATCATTGAACGAGATCTGTGTGTACTCGGTGGTGGTGGATCAGGGGTCTTTGCGGCCATCCAGGCCAAGGATGCGAACCACAGTGTGATTGTGGTAGAACGTAACGACTACCTGGGAGGACATTCAGAGACAGTGTTTGTTGACCAAGATCAACCAGTGAATTATGGTGTAGAGGGAGTATTCAACGATGAATTATCTAGAAACTACTTTGAGCGATTGGGGGTTGATTATGAACTTTTAGGACTAGGAACGTTAGATACAGAGTATGTCGATTTCACCACTGGCAAAAAAGAATCAGCTCCTGCTGATTTGTTAAGCATGGCTGCCGGATCAGCGTTGTATCGAGCTGCCATCCAGCCTTATTCATATCTTGAAAAGGGTCTTTACTACCTTCCTAATCCTGTTCCTGAGGAATTACTTGAACCATTTGGGAAATTTGTTGAAAAGAATAATCTACAGGGAGCATTACAGATCATTTTTACTTTCGCACAAAATGTTGGTAACTTGTTAGAGGTACCGTTATTATATGTTGTTCAGAACTTCGGATTCCCTCAAGTAAGTGCCCTGCTGGAGGGAGGATATATCACTCCAAAGAAGGGAATGTCAGCTCTTTATGACAGCGCAGCTAAGGTCCTAGGAAAGGATCTTCTTCTTCAAACCACTGCTACCCAAGTCAATCGAACAGATTCTGGTGCGACCCTGGTAGTGCAGAGCAGTGATGGCAGCAAGAAGTTAATCAGGGCCAAGAAGTTGCTTATCACGTTCCCCCCTTTGTTGCAAAGTCTCAAGGGATTTGACCTTGATGAAGTCGAAACCATGCTTTTCAAAAAGTGGATCTGGAAATCATACTATGTTGCTGTTGTCAACAACACTGGTATTCCCAATGCAGTCAGCGTAGCTAATGTTAACCCCAAAAATGGCTTAGGAAGTCTTCCTCATATGCCATTTCAATGGGAGCTCCAATACATGGGTCCTACTGGCTACTGGACTTCTAAGATCATTGCTGATTCTAACTTCACTGAAGCCGAAGCAAAGAATCTGGTCATTAACGACATCCGCCGAATGGGTACCGCAGGAACCTATGATACCAATTGGGATCCGACCATTGTCAAATTTGCAAGTCATTCTCCTGAAACTTTAATTGTGTCTAATGAAGACATTGCCGATGGGTTCTATGCTAACCTTTATGGTCTACAAGGTAAGAGGTCCACGTATTATACTGGTTTAACCTTCTGCCAGGATTACTCCTCAGTTTTATGGGCATACACCAAGACCCTTGTCGATGAGATGTTTTAAGTGATTGAGCTATCATTGACAGTGTGTATAATAAGAATCTAATCTTAACAAGAACACCCTTTTATCCAGAGAGTTTTGAAACAATTAGAGCCAAAAGAATCCTTGGACTACCGTCGTCTCCTGAACATCATCGTCTCTTATACGCCCATCCTTCTATGAGTCGCATCACGTGAAAAAGCTCAATATCGTAAATCAAACCTCACCAAAGCTCGTCATCGTCCTACCTCGCCGAAACGCAATGATTGAAACTGATGGGAGTTGTGCACATGGGGAGTTCAATTACCTAGAGGTAGATGACGTGATGGAACTTCCGAGGTTTTTGATGAAATCATGTCCAAAGAGATGCAGCAACCACCTGTGGAATCACGTCTCCGCTGTAATATTGGCTGGTAGCCGGCTTGGTATTTCTGTGTCTGAATAAGACGAGGTACTATCTTTTCCTCTTAGGCAGTTTGAATCATCTGCAATAGCGATGGCGTTATAAAGACATTGTCTATCCTGAGATATTACAGCAGGATTTTTCTGTTAGATATCCGTCTCTGGCTACATAAGAAAGCAATGGCTGTAGCGGAATTCAAAGGAGTTTGTACAGTCAAATTGGACCTGGATTTTTGTCATTGAATAGCCTGTGTGATCAGAGAGATGAGCCAGACAAAGGCAAAGGGTCCTCAATTCTCGGAGACTATATTTGAAGACGTTTCTAGTACCAACTCCTATCAAGAACATGTGTTTCAAGATCCTCAAATAGCTGAATACTATCGCAACAAGTATTTTGAGAGCAATTATGAAGGGAAAAATCATTTTGATCCTGAACTTGAATGGACTAAATCTGAGGAAAAGGCTCTCGTTCGCAAGACTGAGTTACGGGTCACCTTACTCGCTTTTTTCTTATTCTTTGCTCTAGATATTGATCGTGGTAATTTGACCAATGCGTTGTCCGATAACCTACTTGACGAGCTGGGGATGACAACAACCGATCTTAATTTAGGTCGAACAATCAACCTTATCTTCTTTTCTTGTGCTGAGATTCCTGCTCAACTCATCTCCAAGAAAATTGGCTGCGATGTGTGGATTCCTATGGAAATGACTCTGTGGTCGGTGATAGCTATGTCGCAAGCAGGGATGAAAAGCAGAACTGGGTTTTTGGTTACTCGTGCATTGTTGGGTATGCTTCAAGGTGGGTTTATTGCTGATATCAACCTTTGGATGTCATATTTTTACACCACTCGTGAATTGCCTATGAGGATAACTGTCTTTTACATTGCGAACCCCCTCACTGCAGCTATTTCTTCACTGTTGGGGTATGGAATCCTTCATATGAGAGGTGTAGGTGGGCTAGAAGGCTGGAGATGGTTGTTTTTATTAGAAGGATTGCTAACGCTGGGCATTGGTATCTATGCGTTCTTTGCAATGCCTCCTTCCGCAGTACAAACCAAAGCTCCATGGCGTAAGAAGGGTTGGTATACGGATCGTGAAGAGAAGATCATGGTGAATCGAATTCTAAGAGATGACCCATCTAAGGGAGACATGAATAATCGTCAGGCTCTGAGTGTTATGAGTCTTTTTCGATCATTCTTTGATTGGGACTTATTGCCAATTTACCTTGTGCGATTGTTAGGTGATATTGGAACTGCTCCACTTTCCAATTATTCCTCATTGCTGCTCAGACAGATGGGATTCAGTACCTTTAACACAAATCTGCTGTCGATTCCTCCTAACATCTTATCAATCATAACTATGGTCGCACTAACCTGGTTCGCTCTCAAGTATAAGAATGGCAATGCCATTGCCAACTATATTCAAAGCTTGTGGTGCATTCCATTGCTAGCAGTATTAAGGTATTGGCATGGTGCCGAACTTACAGGTCATGGGAATCTTTGGGCAACATACGTGATCTTATTACTAGCACAAGGATATCCTGTCGCGGAGCCCATTACCATTACTTGGTGTTCTGCTAATGCAAACTCAGTCAGTACTCGAGCCATATCAGCTGCAGTACTCAATATCTTCTCTCAGATGGCTGGCATCATTGCCAACAATCTGTATCGCGCAAATGATGCTCCACTTTATCATCGAGGAAACTTCCAGCTTTTAATGATAGCAATTGGACAAATAGGAATGATAACTGCGACTGTGGTGTATTACAAATGGCGCAATCGAAAACGAGAGAAGCAATGGGAGAGATTAACTCGTGAAGAACAAATCACCTATCTCAATTTCCATAAATATTCGGGCAACAAGAGACTAGATTTTAGGTTTGAGTATTAGAAATACATTTGATGATTTTCATGTTGTGTACATTTCATCTCTCAATCATTCAGTTACCTGGAATGGATCTATGTTTCTTAGTGACATAATGGGAATTGGAATACAAATACTATAAACTAATAAGCTGGGCTGACCAATCATTCCTCAAACTCGGTCTCATAGGGCTTCTCAGCTTGGGGAGTGTACCGGAAAGCATGTCGCCTTCGACCATCATCCCAATCCAATAGAGCACTGTGTACAGTTCGACGATTGTCCCAAACAACTACCGTTCCATCTTCCCATTTGGCTCTCAAATGAACATCCTGACTCTTGGAGATAATGTCGTACAAGAAGTTTAAAAGGTATTGAGACTCTTCGTGCTTGTATCCAATAATGTTACGAGTGAACTGCTGATTCACAAATAACGACTTCTTCTTGGTAACTGGGTGGGTTCTGACTAGAGGATGGACGGTCTGCACAGGCTCTCTTCGCACCACCCCACCTCGGTTCCGCGAATTATCGGCCTGCTCCACTGCTGAATGAACTGCCTTTAATCCGTGCAGTCTCTTTTTGAACTCGGGAGAGAGTCTATTATAAATCTCTTGGGTATCAGCAAAAAGAGTGTCACCGCCAGTAGGAGGTAACTCTAGAATCCCCAGAATAGTAGTGCCTGGAGGCTGACGTTCATAGGTGACATCACTGTGCCATGCTACCGATGAGATATGATCTTTGAAGTATTCACCAAACACATCGTTGCCATCTTCTCGGTATACAAGGTGGACTTCATCATGGCCCTCAGGAGACCCTGAGGTAGGGTGGACATGTTGATGGCCATACTGTTCAGCCCACTTCAATGCCTGAGGAATTGGCAGTTCCCTAAAATCTTGGTCCCTGAACAGAACTACACCTCTTTCAGCAACATACTTGGCCAAATCATTCTTAGCCTCCGTAGACAATTGAGAAAGTTGGATTCCACGAATCTCAGTCCCAAACTTTGGAGTCAAATTGGTCACGGAATATCCATACTTGACCACCAGCTTCGCAGCTGGGGATTTCAGGTCCTCATCGGTTTGAGGAAGTCCATTTGGAAACAGATTGGCTAGCTTCGGATCCGCTTTCAACCCAGGGTCCGAGAACTCAAATTCCTCGTATGGAGGGTATTTCTTGTCCGAGTTCCAAGTGGGTGCATAAGCAGGGAAACGAAGAGGTCTCCTATCCTCTGGAGCCTTGTGGCTCTTCCTGAATGTGGACGCATCCACAGCTTGAATCTGTTGAGCCACCGAAGTCATTTTTCGCACAGTACTCTACTAATCCCGTGAGAGGTATCGATTTGTCAATCTGCAAGGTCTATATATACAGCTAGACATGACGAGGGGAAAAGGATGTCCTTAAATCTCTCCACGGTTTGGCTGGGTCATTTCTCAGGCAACTCGTCGCACTCCGAACTTCTGTGATCGCAACCGAGGACCTGAAGCACGCTAATCTCACAAGTTCGCACGCAATATTACGATCGAATGATCCGAGGAGTGGAAAGCATGGAAAGCATAACGTACAACGGCATGAGCACATAGGGCCTATAAGGGGGCCTAGAGGGTGGTATGATTGGAATAATACTAGGTGCTACCACAACCTGTCATAGTCTCTCGACGTAGGGATCTCTGCGAGGATGTTGAGGGTTTATGCATAAGGTGACCGTGAGACAGAAAAAATAGACGGGGAAGATATTCCTAAGATAATGTACGGGAGCTTTATCAGCATGTGCATCATGTCTCATCAATGGGATTCACTGCTCAGGTTATTTAGTGGTTCCAAATGTTGGTACCTCTGGTTCATCTTTATCTAGAGCTCAAAGGATTCTTATTTTTCGCTCAAGCCATACATTGGATCATAGCTTGCTCTCAATTGGGTCAGTGGTGTTACATCCGGCTTATTAAAGAATCATACAGTCCATGGCAATTCCTCTGTGAAGTTTGTGATATCTTCAGTCCAATTTTCAAACTCTTTCTCCTATTCCTAAGAGTCTTAGTACATTCTCTCCTCTCCAGTCTTTGCTTACGTATCCTCCGGCTATAAGATGATTTAAGCTGAAATCGGGCCATAGAACGAATGGCGGGGATCGCCAGGGCCATTGCTCTATTCACATTGGCATACCCCCACAAATTATTGGGTGTCCGGTGGAAACGGAGAAGCACCCCAACCTACCAAGTCGGATGTGCACAGGAGAATCTTGATTGAGGCTTCCGGTGGAAATAACACCGCCAAAAAGTCACCTTTTTTTTTTAAACGTGTGAATTGATTTTCTTGGCTTATAGAAATGCTGAAGTAGTGACCGTTTAAGGTAGTGATTCCTTAAGGTAGTGAAACTTCCGGAACTAGTATTCAAATATAAAGGGTTAAATGGGCCCTCAAGATTTTGTATCTTCAAATTCCACAGATATTTACGTTCACATCTAGGTATCTAAACAGCAGGTTTCTGGTCTGTTCATTATTCTATTGAGTAAATCATCAACTTATCAATTGCAATGGTGAGTACTTACTTTTCAGTGAAGGAGGCAGAATTGCCACACAATCGCTTCAATAGAGATGATCTGACCTCCGAAGGCATGAATGCTCTAGTTGAACAGTTCCTTTCCAAGTTCCGACATGCAGTTGAGAATGAAGATGCTGTGGAGTTTGATTCATTAATTGTACCTGGAGGGTATTGGAGAGATCTAATCGCGTTTACAAGTGACATGCGGTCAATGATGAAGGAGAACATTCTACAGGCCGCAAAAGACAGGTTGAAGGTTGCTAAAGCATCTGGAGCAGAACTAGAGTTTGGTCCCAAATTTCATACTCTAGATGAGCATGCGTACATTGAATTTGGATTCAAATTCAACACGGTTATTGGGCCCAGCGTCGCAACCGTTCGGTTGGTTCGTCCGGAGCAGGGCCCAGTGGGCGCATTCGTCTTATATACATCATTGCATGGAATTCACGGCCACCCTGAACGATACCGCATCGATCGAATCAATGGAGATAAGAATGCAATGCTTCACTATGATGAGATTCGTAGGCGTGAGATGGAAGATCCTCAGCCGACAGTGTTAATTGTTGGCGCAGGACACTCAGGTTTGACCATTGCAGCCCGATTGAAGTATCTTGGAGTGAAGGTGCTATTGGTTGATAAGTACGACCGAGTGGGAGACAATTGGAGAAAGAGATATGGATCCTTAGCATTACACGATGTGGTTCATCTTCAGCATCTTCCTTACATGCCATTCCCCGAGACGTTCCCGTTGTTTGTGTCGTCAGGAAAGTTTTCCAATTGGCTAGAGCACTATTCTGAAGCAATGGAGCTCAATGTGTGGACAAACTCCTCGGTGGTTCCTGAAAAGACTTACTTTGATGAGAAAACACAGAAATGGCATGCCACTGTGTTCCGAGGAGGGGAGTCCCAGAAGGAATATCAGTTCGATGTGACCCATGTTGTTATTTCTACTGGGTTTTCCGGAGGCAAGCCTAAGATGCCAGCTCCAGTTCCTGGACAGGATTTGTTCAAGTTTCCAATCATTCACTCGTCTCAGCATGTAGGAGGTAGTCGTTGGTCCGGCAAGAAGGTGGTGGTGGTAGGAACTGGATCTAGTGGTCATGATATCTCATTAGATTTGGTTAAACACCAGGCTCAGGTGACGATGGTCCAGCGGTCTCCGACGTTCATCATGTCAATTAAGAATGGTAACATCAAGACATTTGCCGGAGATCTGATTGTAGAAGGGGTGAACTTGGATTATGCGGACCGCATCACTGAGGCAATGCCAAAGCAAGTGGTTAAGGCGCTCCATCAAAAACTGATTCCTAAGGTCGCAGAGCTAGATAAAGAGATGCTCGCGGGCCTTAATAAGGCAGGTTTCCGAACATATTCCGGCCCAGATGGGTGTGGATTTGCATTTCTATCAATGGAACGAGGTGGAGGATTCTATTTCGACAGTGGATGTAGTGAGAGAATCATCAATGGAGATATTAAGGTCAAGAATGGAGAAATCACTGGCTTCTCCGATCACTTGATCACCTTTAGCGATGGAACTTCAATTGATGCAGATTTGGTCATTTTCTGTACCGGATATAGTGGAGTTAAAGCTTCAGCCGAAGAAATTCTAGGACCCAAGTATGCGAATCAGCTTCACAAGGTTTGGGGACTGGACTGTGAAGGAGAATTAAACGGGTTGTACAGAGACTGTGGTATTCCAAACACTTATTTCATGGGTGGTAGTTTGCCCATGGGACGTGTGTACTCCCGAGTAGCGGCCTTACAGATTCTAGCTGAACAATTGGGTAAATTGGGGCCACGATATTCCATCGCTACTCAAAAACAACAATCGTATGTAGATGTCAGTGACCTTTTGTACAAGTAGGCCGTTAGTAACAGTAAGTCTTTAGTACAAGTAGATCTAGATCTTATCTTATCTCTGGTTAGCCGCGTCACGTCAATGACGTGCTTTGGAAGAAGAATGAACAAGACAGTTTGAAGGCTGTAGAAAATTAATATATATGACATAGGGTTCCATTGGAGAACATAAGTTCGTACAACTTTGTGCATACTGTACAACTGCGTGTATACCGGGTTTGTACAACTGTATATATTCCGGTTCTAGGATTGAGTATGTCGAAAACTGAGTCTGAGGATGCAACTACTAGAGTTTCAGCAGAAACTGCTGGAGTCGCGGAAGAGTCACGAGTGATCAAATCAATTCATGCTGATGTGACGTTGGAGTTTATGGAAGAACATGATAGTCAGGTGGAGATAATTGAAGAAGGAGTTGAACGGAGGCTGAAAACCAAAGTTTACTATGTGATTTTGGCGTGGACCGCGTCCATTTGCCTGGTTCTTTACATGGATAAAGCTACGTTATCATACGCTACGATTCTTGAAATGTGGGAAGATACTGGATTAGATCAAGACAAGTATGACAATGTTAACACTGTGTTCTACGTTGGGTTCATAGTCGGTCAGATTCCTGGAACCTATCTTGTACAGCATCTGACGATATCAAAGTTTCTGGCCCTGGTGATTGGGCTGTGGACAATACTAACCTTTCTCACCTGCGCAGCGTTTAATTATCCCGGGGTTATAGTTCTCAGATTCTTTCTTGGGCTCACCGAGGCAGAGACCATTCCTGCTTTGATGCTGACAATGGGGATGTTTCTTGATCCTGACCAGCTGGCAGCAGTGCGTCCAGTATTCTATGCCGCGTGTATGGGATCCCCGATTCCAATTGGATTCATTGCTTATGGAGTGCTGCACTCACAGAGCTCGATTCATCCATGGAGAATACTGATGATTATCATTGGGGGTCTGGCGCTGATCACCACCGTAGTGGTGTATTTGTGGTATCCGGATAATCCTGCCAACGCCAGGTTCTTGACGATAAAGGAACGAGTATGGGTGATTCGTCGAGTTCAAGAAACTACTCATGGGTCAATTGAACAGAAAGTGTTCAAGAGATATCAATTTAACGAGGCTCTCAAGGATCCCATCTCTTGGGGGTTCACTTTTTTCTTCCTGCTTCAGCAGCTTGCAAATAATTTGTCTTACCAGCAGAACCTTTTGTTTGTAGGAATTGGAGGCGTTTCCAACTTAGGATCAACTCTGGTGTCTGTAGCAGGAGGTGGGTTTGCAATGGCTTGCGCAATTGTAGCCACGCTCACGATCTATTATGTTCCTGGCTATTCTGCATGGGTTGCAGCTTTTTGGACTGTGCCAGCCTTCGTCGGTAGTATCGCACTGGTAGCTTTACCATGGGCTAACAAGATGGGGTTGCTTGCGTGTCTGGTGCTTGCATCCCAAACATTTGGCATTCCTTGGATCATCGCATTTGGATGGGCTTCGGCATCCTGCGCAGGTTATACGAAGAAGGTGACTCGCAATGCCATGATCTCTGCTGCGTATGCAGTAGCCAACATTATCTCTCCTCAAATCTGGAGATCAAAAGACGCACCCCGGTATATCCCAGCCTGGATCGTTCAGATTGTCTTATCATTTTTCACGGCCCCAGCAATTCTAATTGTAATCTGGTTTGTGTTACGGCGACGCAACAAGGTACGGTTGCAAACCCCCCATGACCAACAGGAGTTAGTGGGCACCGTCCAAGTCACTTCAGCCAGCTCGGATTCAACCCAGGAACATGTGGTAAGTGTTGCAATGTTAGATCTCACCGATCTTGAGAATCGAGCTTTTGTATATCCGCTATGAAAAAAGCTGGGCACTTATCTTCCATATCATGATGATCCCGGAGTTGGCCTGCCGCTTCTCCGATAAGCGAGACAGGTGGGTTGATTAAGTGGTGCAGGTGTCTCAGATCTGATTCAGATTATGACTATACCCCCAAAAAAATCATCGGCGGGTATTTGGTAACAATGCAAAAAGTAGAGAAGAAAATTTTGTCAGATAAGATCATCATTTCAAACTGTTAAAAGTGTTTATCTATAGGCAGATTAACTTGACGGTGGACTACTGAGAGAAACTGATGAGAGATGGAGAAAAATCTGGACCCCGAGGTCCAATTACAGGATGAGGCCATGTTCAACGATGAGAAGAGAGTTGACGACAAGGCATTTAACCCCGAAGTTGGGCTCAAGAGAGGCCTGAGCCAGCGTCATATCCAGATGATTGCATTTGCTGGTACAATTGGTACTGGTTTGTTTTTGAGTTCTGGTACTGCATTGTCTCGAGGTGGTCCCGTTGGCATGTTACTAGGATATATAATCATCGGAATTCTAGTGGTGTTCACTCAGTTGGCTGTTGGTGAAGCTTCGACCTTTTTCCCGGTAACTGGTGCTTATATTCGACACTCTGGTCACTTCTTTGATAGATCATTGGCATTCGCTATTGGATGGACTATCGGGTACGGATCTTTGGTGGCTAGTCCTGGAGAGATCATTGCATCTCAAGTTCTGGTATCATATTGGACGGATGTAAATCCGGCAGTATTCGTGACCGTATTCATCGTACTCACTTCAGCAGTTAATCTGTACAAGATTCGAATCTTTGGTGAAATCGAGTTTGCGTCTGCTATCGTCAAGATTCTGCTGATTGTAGGATTGATCATTGTCGGATTAGTGATCGATCTTGGTGGAGTGTCTACCCAACCTCGACTTGGGTTCCATTATTGGAAACATCCCGGTCCGTTCAATGAGTATTTGACGGAAGGTAGTCTGGGTAAGTTCTTAGGGTTCTGGGCGGTATTGACGTCCGCAGTATATTCATATTCTGGAATCGAAGGTGTCACCATGGCCGCCGGAGAGACTATAAACCCTAGAACCAACATTCCTAAGGCCGTCAAGCGAATCTTCTATCGAGTTGTCATTTGTTATATCACCGCGTTATTCGTCATGTCACTTATCGTCAATTCTCAGAGTGATGATATCACTAAAGGAACAGGAACCGCTGCCTCTTCGCCGTTTGTGGTTGCCATGGTCGCGGCCAGGATCAAAGCCTTACCTTCAATCATCAATGCTGCCGTCCTCATTTCTTCATGGTCTGCTGGCAATCAAAGTGTGCTTTCAGGATCTCGAGCGCTGTTCGGTCTGGCAGCTCAGGGTCTAGCGCCCAAGTTCTTGTTGATAAAGAGTAGACATGGAATCCCCATCTACAGCGTAGGCATAAACTGTCTGTTTCTATGTCTCGCTTACATGACTGTTAACAACCAAGCTGCTACTGTGTTCTGGTGGTTCCAGAACCTAACTTCGTCGTCAGTACTAATCATCTTCAGCGTCATTGCTTTCAATTATATTCGAATGAGAAGCGCCATGAAAGCTCAAGGCATTCCTAGGTCTGCGCTACCTTGGTCCACTCCAATCACCTTGGTGGGATCATGGATCTCACTGATCAGTTGCATTCTCATTCTTTTCACTGGAGGATTTACGGTGTTTGTCCATGGCCATTGGAATACTTCCGACTTCTGTGCTGCCTACCTGAATATTCCTCTTTTCTTTATTGCTTACTTTGGTTGGAAGTTTACCACTGGTAGCAAGATTATTCCTCTTGAACAGGTGGACTTTGATACCCTATTTGTGCATATAGCTGAGAACCCGGAGTTTGTTCCCAAGCCTACTGGATGGCGAAGACTCAATATCCTATGGGGTTAAGCATTGAGAAGTAATGACCAATAAATAATTCAAAACATCAACTTACTACATCATGATTCTCACCAAATCTACCATTGGTTTCGTGATCCTCAGCAAAACTACTATTGCTGTCGTGATAATCTTCAATAAATGCTACCATTTTCTCGCGATGATCCTCGATCACAAGCTTACTAATATAGCAACTATCATGAATACACATCTATGAGAAATTATCACTGACGCAGTATCTGAGCTGCAACTGGAGCTATACACGGCACTACGGATAAGCGCATGTCTGTTGGTAGTCCCTGAATAGTAGTATCACCCACGGATCTCAAAGGGTTTACAAATACGGATTACCTGAAGTCCCCCACTGGTGTTGCCGAGTTTTGGTTGACCTTATACCCGGAGTCCGAATTAAGAAAGACTCATAAGATATCACGCATCTGCGTTGTGACTATTTGATCAGTGTGTTAGCTCAGAAATAGTAGAAAAGGAGTCAGAAAACCAGGTTGGTGTTTGTAGCTTTTACTATAGCGGCCATGACATAAACCATGACGGGTAGTGAAACTAGTAGTAGGATATCTGATGATATCGGTGGTGAAGACCCACTGATAGATGGATCAGATTCTGAGCATGAGATAAAAGAGCAGGAAGTATCATACTGGACAATGCCTCATAGAGATCAAGTTCTGCTATTAGTACTTTGTCGGTTAACTGAACCAATTGCATACGGATCCCTTGCTCCTTATCTATACTATATGATTGAAGATTTCGGATATGAAGAACCGTCTACGATCACTGCACTGGGTACGCTAGTTACTTCGGCATTTGCTCTTGGACAGGCTGTCACTGCATTCCCTTGGGGTCATTTGTCTGACAAATATGGACGTAAGCCTGCTCTGTTGGCCGGTGTACTGGGGACTGCGGTAGCGGTGGTTGTATTTGGAACAGCCAGGAATATTTACTGGGCGGTGGCAGGCAGGTTCCTAGCTGGGCTGTTAAATGGAAACGTAGGAGTGATGCGAACGATGGTGGCGGAGATTGTCGGTGATGACAAGGTTTATCAATCTAAAGTATTTGCTATCTTGCCGATTACATTCAATATTGGAAATGTCGTTGCTCCGATTATTGGAGGCTTATTAGCTAACCCAGTTGACCGATACCCACCGTTGTTTGGATGGTCTTCGTTTCTTGAAAAGTACCCTTATCTGCTACCTAACTTGTTTCCCATTCCTTTCTTAATGATGGCGTTCTTCTCCACCGCTTTGTTTGTTAAGGAGACTGCCAAAGGACCAAGTATAATCTGGCCGAAGGAAAGAGATCCGCTATTGCCACTAGGCAAGAAGCTCGCTAGTAGATTTATAAATCCAAAACGCAAAGGCTACGAACGTCTCAGGACTGGAGCAAGTTCTGAATGTTTAGAAGTTGAAACTGATGACGAGAATGAGGATTCTCCAATGTTAGAGCAGTTTGGGTCTCCATTATTGAGTATGAAGCCTATAGCCATGACAGAGGGGCATGAACATGAGGATGAATCGGAAATTGAAAGTCCTGTGTATGTATCTGGCTCATCCACTGCTCGGCCAAGAAGAGCGCTACCATCAAGTCGCATCTCAGAAGATTTTGAAGTTGAAGATAATACAGGAGCAAGTTCTAAGATTGCAGATATCATGACCAAACCAATCCGGCTCACCATTCTGTGTTATCTGATTGCCGCAGTTCACGACCCTGCTTTTATGCAGATATATCCGTTGTTTTTATCGACTCCCAGAATGGAGGAATCTGAACATAAAGGATTGCGGTTTAATGGGGGTTTAGGGCTTTCAATTTCATCTATTGGAATCATAATGTCAGTTTTAGGCATTGTGGGGGTTTTTTGCCAGCTGTTGTTATACCCTATGCTCGCGGCGAAGTTTGGAAATGCAATCACTTACCGATTGGCCATCTTGGTGTACGCTCCGATGTACTTTATCATTCCATTCCTTTCACTACTCCCGGCCAAGCCTATTTTCCTACCAGTTTTCTGTGCTTGCCTGGTGGCAGAAATTGTGATTGCTGCTCAAACATCAGTATTTCCACCACTACTGGTTCTACTTACAAATGCTTCGCCATCTCCTGAGGTTTTAGGTAAAGTACATGGCCTTAATTCCGCAATTTCCTCTGCTGCCAAATGTATTGGACCGTTTATCCTAGGGAATATCTTCTCATTAGGAGTCAAGGTGGGGGTTGTTGGGTTAGCATGGTGGATCATGGTATTAATTTCCATCCTGGGTGTGTTCGCTTCTTGTGGGCTTCGAGAATGGGGTTCGTGAGTTAGTACGCCCATATGATCAGTTCAGTCTTACTCTTATTTATGTACCTCAATTGGTTTATTATCTTTTTTTTAATTATACAGCAAATCAAGCAGCTTCCGTTTGAACGTTCGTTTGTCCTGAACTTCTTCGATCTCATATAACCATTCTCGACGACCGGAAAAGTCCAGAGCGTCTAGCGAAACCCATCGTGTTTTGTTAGTGTACTTGAATCCAAAGAAAAATATAAAGAAAGCAGGCAGTGTGATATAAGAGGAAATGAAAAGCTTGTAATTGAATGGATGTTCAAAAGCAGTGAATCCTTGAATTAGCAGCAGAAAGATAAAGAAGCCTAAAATTATCACATAAAACCAAGTAGGACCCGCTGCACGGAAGGGAAAAGTTTCCAAGCCTATTCCTTGCTTCTTAGCAGCTTGTCGAATTCTAATATGACAAAACACAATGCTTCCCCAAGCAATGTAAGCAGCAGTTCCGCCCACGGTTGTGAGATATTGGAACACTCCTCCAATTGAGACCTTCAAGTTCATCAGAGCTAAAAATCCAAACAAGTTTGATAACAAAATCGCTCGGTATGGAACTCCTCTACTGGTCGTCTTCGAAAAGAACTTCGGGGCTCTTCCTTTAAGCGACATTGAGTACAAAGTTCGCGACTGTACATAAACCACGCCATTGCCTGCTGAGAAAAAGGCAATGAGAGTGAATGTGTTGACTAGATGGCCCGCGCTATTCCAGCCTGCTAGTTGGAAACCTATGGTGAACGGAGAGGTTGCGGTAACCGAAGTGGCACTGAGCAGGGAAGGCGAATCAGATGGACAGATGAGACCCTGGAAGAATGCCATTCCTATGAACACGAACAAGATTCTCCAAACAACCGAATTGACCGCTCTGGGTACGTCTCTACGAGGATTCTTTGATTCACCTGCCGCTAAGGACACGATTTCGGTCCCCACATAATAGGCAGCAGCAATCACAAACACTTGGCCAAACCCATTAATTCCATTAATAATTGGTCCAGTTGGATGGCCCCAGTACTTGAATCCAACATATCCTTTGCCAAATGCTCCAACGTTTGATAAAATAGAAATGAAGAACAGAATCACCAGGGACATGAACTTTAGAATTCCAAAAATGTACTCTGCTTCTCCGTATACTCCTACGCCAAGTGTTGTTAACACTGAGAAGAAGGCCCAGAAGATTAAGAACCAAGCCCAAATTGGCACTGTGTCCGTAGAGACCCAGAACTGTAAAACCAAAGTGGCTGTATTCCAGTCAGCGGCCAGGAACACTGACCACATAATGTAGTATAGCCAAGCCATAGCAAAGCTCAATGCTGGATCAACCTTAAGCGATACAATCTCTACAAATCCCCCAGCGATCGGGAAAAGCGCAGTCATCTCTCCAACACTTTGCATTAGAGCCCACACGAAGAACCCGACGATACTGAATCCCAGTAAGGTCCCCAATGGTCCTGCGAGCGCTAACGTGTAGCCCAATCCATAATAGCACCCTGGTCCGATGATCGATCCTAGAGCAATCATTAGGAAGTGTCTTCCTTTCAATCCCCTTCTCAAACCATCGTCAAGAACGTTTCCACTCACGTCTCTCTCAGGCTGCACTTCTGTTACCTCGATGTCCAAGGATTCCTCTTTACTCATGTTATTCTTTGCCCAGTTGCTACAATTACAACTGTGAGTATACAATTAGCTCGCCAATTGACTTGAGCGATGAATAATAATTGAATTCATCACCATCTTATTATACTCAGGTTGCTTGAATTTGGAGGAGTCGACTGTAGGATCAAGATCATGCATGCGATAGTGCAGCACCAGTTCAATGTTTGACAAAAAGTCGACCTCGGATCACGTCATACGGTCATTTCAGTAAGCAAAACTGTTGTATTTGAGTGGGATTGAAGAGGGGAATTATGGGTCGTAGTAGTGTATCTTGATGATTTTGGTGATAATGGTTGAAATGAGGCCATTATCCCAACAATACTAGCTCATGTCGAACTGAATCTGCGTACTGGTACCTTCGAGGATGGGTGGACAAACTATGGACTCAAGCACAAGTGTCTGTATAGTGTGTCTGTATAGTGTGTCTGTATCAGGGTCTGTTTCTGGGCCTATATCAGTCTGTTAAGAGTCATTTAGCATGAGAAGGAGCTCCATTTCCGTCGTGTCGCTGGTCATTCGTACCAAAAACAGGGTGTGAGATCCGATAGGAGATATGTATCTCTGCCTATAAAAATAACGTCCTCTTGCGGGTGCTATATGGCTTGTACAGTTCGGGTACAATTCAGCCCGGATTTGACTAGTATATACAGCTAACCCACTGAATGGTTGAATTATGTGATTATGCAAACTTAGGCTAGTGGCATTAGTGGCATTAGCTTCGGTGTATAGGTGACCACATCAACCTTTTGCCCTGTCATTTGACGACCGCCACGATCAGGATCGGACTGGTGTGGTTCGGACTAACCACCACCCACCCAGTATACCACCCGGATGCCACTTCTATGCCGACTGTGCATCTCATCAATTTCCCACTCCCCACACGTCGGAGCCGCAGTGGTTATGCTGGATAGCCAAAGGAAACATGGTACCTGGAGAGTAGACTTAAATATCAAAAAATCATGAGCGAATCACTCAGCATTGAATCCATTTCTCAACTTCAATAATGGTGGTTAAACCAAATCTCAAAACTTCGGTTCCAACTGGTGCATTCATTGACGGGAAGTTCGTTGATGTGGATGGACCGATATTCGACGTGATAGACCCATCTACAGGAGACCCATGGATCAGTTTGAATAGCTGTAGTGAGAAGCATGTTGCTAAAGCAGTTGAGGCTGCGTCCAAAGCTTTCGCTAGTTATGGCAAATTGCCACCAAGAACCCGGGCTCAAACGTTGTTAAAATGGGATCAATTGATCCGTGAAAAGAAAGACGAGCTGGCCGAGATCTTGGTTCTGGAGACAGGCAAACCTTACAAAGAAGCGGTTGGAGAAATCGACTATGCGCTGACCTTTTCCTGGTGGATGACTGGTGAAGCCGAACGTCAACATGGATCTACTATTGAAGGTGCACAAGCTGGTAATCGGTTTGTTACCCTTAAACAACCACTAGGGGTGGTAGCAGCACTGACTCCTTGGAATTTCCCAGTGGCCCTAATTGTACGCAAAGTCGCTACTGCCCTAGCTGCTGGATGTACTGTCGTGGCCAAGCCATCACCAGAGACACCAATATCTACTCTGTATTTAGCCAGACTGGCCACTGAGGCAGGGTTTCCCAATGGTGCTTTCAATGTTCTCCCTTGTGATATTGAACATACTCCTGAGATTGGCAAGGCTCTTTGCGAGCATCCCAAGGTTCAAAAGATCTCATTCACTGGATCTACTAGGATTGGGAAACTGCTTGCTAAGCAATGTGCCAATGGATTGAAGAAACTTACTCTGGAATTAGGTGGAAATGGACCTTTTATTATCTTTGAAGACGCTGATCTAGAAAAGGCAGTTAGCTCATTGATGCAATGCAAATTCCGTCACGCTGGGCAAACTTGTGTGTGTGCTCAACGAGTATTTGTACACAAGTCAATCTATTCCAAGGTAGTCGATGGTGTTAGCGCAAGAATGAAGGCAGATTTGAAGCAGGGCAATGGATTTGATGAGTCTGTAACTTTAGGGCCATTGACTACTCCTCGATCTGTAGATAAGGCGCGGGAACATGTCGATGATGCAGTGTCTAAGGGAGCCAAATTGGTGTTGGGTGGGAAGAAAAACGTCAATGCTGGTGAGGGTGGATATTTCTTTGAGCCTACGCTTCTAACTGGTATGACTGATGAAATGATTATTAGTAATGAAGAAACATTTGCTCCGGTCTTGGCTCTATATCAATTTGAGTCTGAGGATGAGGTAATTGAAAGAGCCAATGATACCGATATGGGTCTGACTTCATACTTCTTCACTCAGGATGCGGATAGGATCTGGAGAGTCCTTGAGGCTTTGGAGACTGGAAATGTTGGAATCAACACCGGAATCACTACAAGTGCCGAAGCACCATTTGGTGGATGGCATGACAGTGGATATGGTAAGGAGGCAGGATTAGGGTATGGAATTGCTGAGTACATGAAGGTCAAGACTGCCACCTGGAAAGTGAAGTTTTAAACTAGGATCATGAGATAGAATACCAGGTAGAGTTGAATTAAATCTAATAGAATTGTCAGCTAGAGTTTTATTACAAGTCTAATCGACTTTTCACGTACAAATTCTAATGTGTTCATGATCTCACTACTAAGCACTTTCTTTAAAACCATCTCTCCTCACAGGCTCTCTAGTAATCCTTTCAATTCAGAACAAACTCCATCACCTACTTGAGTCGTAGTCGCCTTGCCTAGCAAATCTCCAGTTCTTATTTCCAGTCCTCCATTGTCCTTTGAATCAAGACATTTCTTCACTGCTTTCTCAATTGCAGTAGCAATCTCATTGCTGTCGAAACTGTATCGAAACATCAAAGCAACACTCAAGATTGTTGCAACCGGGTTAGCAGCATTGGGTGGTAAATCTGGAGCAGATCCATGGCTAGGCTCATATATAGCAGGGAATTTGGTTTGGTCTCCCGGGATCCCACTCAAAGAAGCAGATGGTAATAACCCAAGTGAACCTACAATGACTGCAGATTCATCCGATAAAATATCCCCAAAGGTATTATCGCACAACAGTACTCCATTGAGCGAAGTTGGTCGAGTCATCATCACCACGGTAGCACTATCAGCAAGCTGGTGGACAAGAGGGATCTGAGGGAATTCTTTATCTCGGGTTGATTGGACCACATTTCTCCATATTCGTGAAACTGCTAGTACGTTTGCCTTGTCACAAGAAGTGATGGTACTAGGAGCTTCACCATTGGAGTGAACTTTAGATAGATATGCCGCCATACGAGCAATTCTTTCAACTTCAGATCGAGAGTATCCCCACACGTCAGATCCGTAGTTCTCACTCTCGACCTTTTCCCCAAAATAAGCTCCGCCACAGTTCTCTCGAAGTACTATGAAATCAGTCCCTTTAATCACATGTTCCTTCAGCACAGATAACTTGACCAAATCGTCAGAAGGGAATTTGCAGGGTCTTATGTTTGCCCAGCAATTCAATTCCTTTCTAAGCTCCAATACTCCCTGTTCAGGACGGACAGTTCCAGCGCCCCATTTAGGTCCTCCAACCGCCCCGAACAAAACAGCGTCTGCTTGTTTAGCTTTCTCCAATACTTGGGAAGTAATTGGCACTCCATGAGCATCGATTGAACCACCACCAAACAGTCCGTACTCGATATCTAACCTCAACCCATTCTTCTTAGCTAAAGAAGATTCGTTCACAATATCGATCACCCTGACTGCCTGTGCGATGATTTCTGGACCTACATGATCCCCGGGTAGGACGAGGATTTTGGCCATTCTAAAAGCGCTTTCACTTGACAACCTTGGATTCAATGGTGCAGTTTGGCGTCTAAAGGTCGGTTTATAGATTCAAGGAACGGATTGTTAAAGCTGATGGAAATCCACCCCACCAAATGTTTCGGGGAACCCACACTCTTTTACCACCTATCCACTAAGTGGTACTCGGAGGTATGGTGGCACGAATTTGTGGGGTATAAGAACGTGGGGTGGGTATAAGACCAAAAGAACTGAAGTGGTTTGCAAAATCTCTCAGAATCTGAGTAAACTCTATTCGAGGCTTAAAAGTTCAATAGATTGGTGTATTGACTAAAAGCATCTGAAGCAATGTCTTTAAAGAATAAGGTAGCTATCGTCACTGGTGGAGCGTCAGGGTTTGGGCTCGGAATCGTGGACAAATTCGTGGCTGAAGGTGCCAAAGTATTGGTGATGGATCTTTCTGAACAGGGCGGTAACGACGTTGCAAAAGCCCATCCTGAATCTGTGAAGTTTTTAAAAGCGGATGTTACTAAGGTTGAGGACTGGAAGAATGCCGTTAGCACTATATTGGCAGCATGGGGACGCATCGACGTGGTCGTGAATAACGCTGGTACGAGCTATAGAAATAAGCCATCTCTACAAGTCAGTGAGCAAGAATTTGATATGGTCTTCAATGTTAATGTGCGGTCAGTATACAACTCATTTCAAGTGGTACTTCCTCAGTTAATTGAACAAGATACTGGGGGCAGTTTCATCCAAATTTCCTCTACTGCAGCACTGCGACCTCGCCCTGGTCTGACTTGGTACAATGCTTCCAAAGGAGCGGTATCTGTTGCATCTAAGACTATGGCTGTGGAATATGGGCCAAAGAATGTTCGATTCAACTGTGTCAATCCAGTAGCAGGCGACACCCCTCTTCTCGGGGTGTTTATGGGAGAAGATACGCCGGAGAAGCGGGAACTTTTCAAAAAATCAGTTCCCTTGGGCAGACTTTCAAAGCCATCTGACATTGCAAATACAGTAGCATTCTTAGCCAGTGACGACGCCGAGTTCATCACTGGAGTCGATCTAGAGGTTGATGGAGGACGATGTGTATAAAATGTGGCAGGTGATCGAAGGTAGTGGTTCTTCCGAGTGGGGGTCTACAGAGCTACGATTCTCACCATGGCAGATGAGAATATAATGACAACAAGAACAATAAGGCTCAAGTGGTCAATTTTTCAGCAGTTCAATAGTTAATGATTAAGTAGCTCAACATAAATTCTCAACATAATTGCTCATCATTTCTACGTTCTAGTGTCATTCACACCCATCCGCTGTTCATTGTTGTCGGGTTCTGGGGGCCTTACCTCCACTCCAACCCCGCGTCGTCGATCCCACACCCGGGGCCGAAAGAATGCATGCCACATGTGGCTCCGTAAGTTGGAGATCAAGGCTCGGTAGAAAAATTTGTGGGGTAAACCAGCCAAATAACAGCAGTCTGAAGAGTAAATAAGTAGCATCGCTTGAGATTGTTTAACAAAAAACAACCATCTATGTGTTAACAAGCGTTTAATTACTGGGTGTGACGACGAGGTTATTATGGCCCATTCTACTTGGTATAATAAACTGATAAATGTGTTTGTTGCGGTTGGTAGTATCACCTACGGGTATGGTACTTCAGTCATCAGTTTCACTATAGGACAACCAGGATGGTTTGAATATATGAATCTAGTTGAAGATACTACAGCTCCCGGATATGCCCATACTACCAATGTAATTGCTGCTGTTAATGGTCTGTTTTCTGGCGGAGGAGCAGTGGGGGCTCTATCAGTAGCAGTTGGGAGTGATAGGTTAGGTCGCAAAAAGTCGATTTTGGTAGGAGCTCTAGTAGCCATTCTAGGTGGAGCATTGCAATCTGGAGCAGCAAACTTGAACATGTTTTATGCTGGAAGATTTATCTCAGGACTTGGTATTGGTATGTTAGTCGTGCTGATTCCAATGTATCTGGCCGAAGCTTCAGCTCCCGAAGTACGAGGATGGCAAGTAGGAGCCCATGCAATGCTGTTAGTATTTGGATATGCGTCAGCTGGATGGATTGGATACGCTTGCTATTGGGCTACAGATGTTAACCCATCGTTTGCCTGGAGGTTCCCACTTGCGGTTCAAGTATTGTTTCCACTTATACTGTTGTGTGCCATCCCGATCATTCCAGAATCCCCCCGTTGGCAGTTAGCCCAAGGTGGTGAAGAAAACTTGATGAAAGCTTGGAGAACGTTACAGAGGCTACATGGAGCATCAGATGATTTTGTGAAGAATGAGATCTTTCAAATGACTAAACAAATTGAGCATGAAAAGGCGATGCGAGTGGCTTCAGGCAAGCACATCATTATATCAGCATTTACCAAAAAGTCTTATCGCAAGCGAATGTGGATTGGATTTATCACTCAATTTGGTGCAGAGATTGCTGGTCCACTTATCATCAACAATTATCAAGTCATTCTCTATGGCAATTTGGGACAGACTGGAGGCATGCCATTGCTCCTGGCGGCTGTTTGGTTAACAACAGCATGTATTATCTACAATCCTTTAGGATCCTATCTTCATGATCGAGTTAATTCCCGACGAGGGATGTATATGACTGGAATTGCAGGCTGTATGATCACAACATCGGTGACGGCAGCGTTGACTGCACAATATGCGAGCACATCCAACAAAGTTGGAAATGGATTCGCCATTCTATTCCTTTATCTCTATCTTGCTCTTCAAGGAACTTGCTGTGATACTACCATGTATCTATATGTGTCAGAAATCTTTCCTTATGAACTAAGAACTGTAGGTATGGGTTTCTCATTATTTGGTCAATTTGCTGCTACGTTGATTGTATTGCAAACTGCACCTCTTGGATTCCAGAATGTGGGCTGGAAGTATTATTTGCTCATCATCTGTTGGTGCGCATTTTACCTTCCTCTTATTTACTTCACCTTTCCTGAAACTGCTGGTCTGACTTTGGAGGAGATCTCGGCGGTGTTTGGGGATGAGGTTGTTTGGAATACCAATTCCCAGGATTTTGCTGATGATCGAGCGAAGTTATATGAATTGCTTGACCAGAATCAAATCCAATTTGGTTCAGAACGAGCTGAAGTGGGTCTAGAGAAAAGCTCTGGTCATGTTGGACAAGCCACTGCTAATATCGCAGAGAAGGACAAACTGGATCATCTGGAAACGAACGATCTGGTATCTCGTTAACTGTCAGACTGAAGGAATTTACTCTTTATTAGCACCTTTAGATAGGTAAATCTCTTATCTGCCATTATAGTAATAGTAATTTATCCCATTCCTTCGTTCTTTCGATGGTTGATACATTGGCAATGAATATAGGATAATGAATGGAAGAATCTTGAACACAACTAAAAATGACTGAAAAATAGCAAAAAAAAACAGCAAAGGGCAAAATGTTATTGCTAAATGGTATAAGTATCCATACATCTTTAATTAACCACCTTTCGTGGATCCTTGACCCTCAATTCTAGCGTTCTCTAATGTTTGGGCTTATCCCCCGTACTAATGGTTGCGGTTCTCGCGACACAGCCTTGTAGAAGAATACATACATATATATATATATATATGCAACCCCGTATACTCTGCAGTGTTCAACCAATGTGGGGGAAAAAAAGCGATTAAGCGACTAGTTGAGCTTGGTTCAACTGGTGTTTGAAAGATGGGTCGTTACGGGAGATTCGAGTGTGAGATATGTTATAAAGTATTCAGTCGTAAGGATGTGCTGGTGCGACATAAGAATGGTGTACATAGATATCCCAAGCCTCTGGTGTCACGACGGCATGCATGTCAGCGGTGCTCCGAATCAAAATTACGGTGTAGTGGAGGCGAGAACTGTGAGAACTGTGAGAAAAAAGGGGTGCAATGTGTATATTTAGAAAAAGGGGGAAGTAGGTGGCAAGTTGCATCTTCTTCTACATCATTTGAGGTAGAGCAAACCGCCGCAGGATTTCTGGCACCTCCTGTTAACACCAGCTCAAATCCTGATCTTTCAAATGGTGGTACTAATGAAAAGACACCCATACCCACGACAATTGCGACCACCAGTCAGTCGCAACGCGGACTTGAGGAATATGAATTTGATTTGGACTCTATGTTTATTATAGACTGGTTGAGATATGAGTGTCTGGAACCGTCTAATTTCCTTCCGACTCAACCTGGATCTCAGCTAACTCAGGAGCAACCAGTCGGTGAGTCGTTGAAAGAAGGTCTAAAGGGTGTTTCCGAGCCCGAATCTCAACAGTTGGAAGATAACTGGCCGTTTTCATATCGAAAGGCCCCGCAAGATTCGGTGGTAACATTGCCACCACTGTCGGAGGTGATTTGTTCACAGGATCGTAGCCGATTACGAGCCGAATTCACACATCTACTAACTTTACCATACAGATCACAAATGTGGTCGCTTCAACAGGTTAACAACATTGAAGCCTTCTTCCCTAGCTCTAACATTGTTGAAGAATTCATCAATCTCTACTTCAGTCGTTGGTATCATGTATCCCCAATCATTCATCGGCCCAGCTGGAGTATTAAGACTGCGCCGTCATTACTTATGGCTACTATGATCACTATTGGAGCAGGGTTTTCTGAACTGCCCGATGCACACAAATTTGCTGATAATTTAAGCGAGCTCACTAAGAGGACGATAAAATGGCAAATTGAAAAGAACAGGCAATCTTTAAGAGACGAAACTTTACTAACTGCTATGCTATTACAGTCTATATTTGCGTTGGGGTCTGGTAATAAGAGTCTATATGAAGATGCTGACTCGACTAGAGCGATTCTTATCACAAATGCTCGTGGATGTGGTCTGTTCAATCTGAAGTATGAGGATTTTGGTCCTGAAAACTGGGTTGCATACGAACGTAAGAAGCGCATGGTTTGGTTACTGTTTGAGTTTGATTGTACTATCTGTACTTTGACATCCAGCAGGCCCTGTATGTCCCTTCACGATCTGAACAACAACTTGCCATGTGACGAGGATGTATGGGAGCAGAGGAAGCCATGGAAAGATGGCCCAAGCTTTCGCAAGACCATTGCCGATATTTTAAACGGGGATAGAAGAGCGGCAAATAATCTGGGATACTACGCTCGCCGCCAAGTCGCGCAAGCACTTGGAAGGTCTATTTGGGATTATGTAGAGTTGGAATCGACAATTGTGTTTAAATCCATCGAGCTGTCGCCAGCTGCTGAAACCAAATTATTGGATTCGTTAGAGCTTCTTCAGGGCCACCATGACAATAAGGAACTAGTTCATGTATCGATGACTTCGATGATCATTTGTTATTCTCATATATACCGCCATCACATGATTGACCTTCTCACTTCTGCTACTAGGGATCCAGCTCCGGCAAAGGTTGACAAACTATTGACTGCTCTTAGTGAAGACGTAAAGCAATCAAGATTTCTGGCTTGGCAAGCTGCACAGATCATTGCAGTTGTGCGGAATCATCCCATTCATAGCCCATGTGAAACGATGAGAGTTTTTATGGCAGGACTTTACCTGATCTGGTTCTCAAAGTCTTGTCAAGAGAACAATAATGCTGATTTGATAGTTCAATTGGATGTTCCTCCCTGGGAGGCATCAAAGCCCATTAAATGGATTGAACAAGGTGGATTGGCGTGTGTGAAGGGGAAAGATGGCCTTGTTAAAGTTACAGGACGTTCGAGCTCAGTTGCACTTGTGCAAGTCATTGTTGAGGTTCTGAAAGGACTAAGAGCTTGGGGTCTAGCAGAGAAGTTTTGCACCGTTCTAAATAGACTGAAAGAAATGCCGGTATAATTCTACGTTAATGGGTTGAAAATATATTTATGTCATGAGTTTTTCAAAAAATGGCCATTGCGTTTGGAGGACTTGCGATACCTCCTGGAATATTGAGAACTTTACTGGTAATCAAGAACTCCCAACGTCCCTCCTGTTGACACACCTTCGCTAGTTTTTCCAAGTCCCAGAATTCGCCTATCGGGATACCCCAACATGCCAGTAGGAATTCATGCATAAAGAAATCAGCCTGGGGTGGCATTACTTCAAACGATGGAGCATCACCTGCTACTGCTGCAAAGTAGTTGTTGTGTAAGAACTCCTTCATCTCTTCAGACTGCTCAACTCCTGCAAACGTCTTGTTTGCTCTCATTTCATCTAACTGCGCTGAGTCGGATTTATCGTGACGCACCGTGTAACCAGATCTGATAAGTAGAATATCACCGAATTCAAAACTCACGTTTTGATCCCGAGCGCACGATGTTAAGTCTTCGACTGAAATGGGATGGGAAGTGAATGGATCGTAACTTCTTCCCTGCTTGTGGTACCAACCATAAATATCCAGTAATACTCCTCTACCAGTGATACCATGGTTTGACCAGGAAGACATGCCACCTTTTCTCTTAGTTTGAGGAACAATAATATCATCAATTGTCTTTCCTCCGTAAAATTGACCGGTTTTCTGGTACGCAAAGTGCCATAACCCATCCCATTGACTACCGCTTTGACTGTTAAAGTGAAAAGAATCGTCGATGACGACACCGTAGTTATTCAAGGGGAAATGATGAATTTCATGGGTCATAATTCCACGAGCAAAGCATCCGCCTGTTGGTTTATCAGAAGTCCAATCTAGGTTAACCATCTGACCCTTTTTAACCAATCTGTGAGCCTTTAAGACTCTTTCTGGAGTTAGGAGGCTTAGGCGACCAAGGGAAGTGTCAGGGAAGAGATCCCAAGTCTCTAAGTGAGGTCTTCCCGGCACCTGCTTACGGGCCTTAAGATCATTATAAGTTGGAAAGACAGAATCAGGCATCTCTGTGCAAACAAATTATAGTTGGGCAGTAGAAAAAGTGCTTCTTTGAAAGAGGTCTAACATTATTTGATTATAACCACCATCATGACTATCAGTTTTGAGCACTGTGATTTGATTACCCCGCGCTTTCTAATTTTTATTCACTGCCACATCATGTCCGATGCCGCAGTGAGGGGTTGAGTACCACACTCTAGTCCGATAGAAACACTGTCTGTGCAATGACTCTATGTGGCAGCTCCAGACACTCGAATCGTAACAAATGTCCTGTGAAAGCTTGAGAGATATCCGATGACTTTGTCAACTGAGAGATTTCAATGTCCGTAACGGTTTTGGTGCCCCTCCATCGATGTAGCGCACGTAATCAGTTGAGGGAAATGAGAAGACTCCCAAGACAACAATTGCAGGACAACAATTTCTCCATGATTAGAGCCCAACGAGTGGTAAGAATCGAGCCTGCTGGTCAATGAAGGTAAATTCAGGTGAATAAGAAAAATTCATGGCTTGTGTAGAAGCTAAATATTACTGACTTCACCACGGGTATACACTGGGTATACACTGGTAGAGGAGTACTATTGGAGTAGAACAGGAATAGGTGATCCATCTTAGCATCGCAGATCTCAGCCGCCTGGTTACTACAATAACGGATTAAATTCGTGAGGCTCGGTCTGTTATACGGTGAATGGCGAAGGTACCACGATTGATTTTACTGGTGCACTAGTTGACGTTGTAAATTATATCCAATTAAAGCTCATGTGACTGCTTTTCTCTCCTCAATTCTAAAGAACTTAATTCCAAAGACTGGGGGCACTAAGTGATGAACGGGAAGGTTTTATTGCAAAGAAAATTGGTAAGGCCCTCACATCTGTTCAAGTATACAAGACGATTAACTCCTCTGAGATCTGTTAGTTTTTATTACTACGCTTCTCGGACTTAGTTAGCTTTGAAAATATTGGAACAGAACACAGGACAACAAATAACGAAGAGGTTGGTTCTGTAGTCAACGATAACCATGAGCTAAGAGAACGAGCCAAGATAATTTGCATTGTGACCTTCCCCGCTTGTCCACCCCGCGCTGTCTTGGCATTAAGTAAAATAAACTCTAGATGCGGGGACTGTCTTTAATTTTTGCTTTTTTTTTTTTCTTCCTTCTATCACACAAGGGTGAGGAGACCTTTGCATCGAGGATATTGGTTGAGAGCTATCAAGTGCGGAGAATATCACTCAGTTGATAAAGGTTAAGTGTATCTTACTGAGAGTATTTCTGAACTCGGCCGATCTTTCCAAGCTGTGCAAGCTGTTCAAGTTGACCAAGTTGATTGAGTCGAACTGAAATGGTTTATAGCCTGTTTAATACTCATGGCATAAGCTCAATATAGGCATTAAATGAAGCAAAAGTACTTAGTACGTAATTATTATTGTGCGTCTGAACTCTTTCGCCATCCCCGAACTGCTGTAGACGATTCCCCAAATGTAAAGTGATGTACTATAGCATCGCCAATCTGACACATTAAAACGAGACTACGGCTATGAGCTCGAATCACCGTTAGTGAAAACCATGATATGCCCTATATTTGTTCCAGTTTGAGTGCATCATGCTCGAGTAACCTCTAAATCTGACACTTTCTTACCATTTCTAGGTGCCCACAAGTGTCTATTAAGAACTCGGTGCGAGTTGAGCGCGTGCGCAAACGAGACAACCCAACGTCACGCCAGATCCTCGGGCTATTTCTTACCCTATAGAGTGACAAGGGGCCATTAGTTCGATGCGAAACGGCTATGCCCTCACTCGTATCCACCAAAAGAACCCCGTTCCATTCCCCACCAATCATTATTCAACGGGGTAAAACTGCACATAATTTCCCTGGCCGTTGTGGTGCTCATTCCTCCTCTCTACCCCACCTCCCCACCTTAATCAGCCAATCTCAACTCCACCCTTGCAAACTTGGATCCGGGGGATCGACGAGTGCCTAATCGGGTAAAGTTCTTCCACAACGAGTCGCTTCTTTTTGCCAATTATTGAGCCACGTGAGAAGTGTGACAAAATAGGTCCTTAACGAGTATCTCTATGCAAGGGCCCCTATCTAAGAAGGATGAGGATACAAATACCGTCCAGTGGACGGAATGGTATTGGTATCACCAACAATGGCTAACCTTAAGAAAAAGCTCAAGCTGAGCAACATTGTGAACGCGGATGAGGCTCTCGCCGACGTTGCTCCTGAAAAGATCCATGACTGGGATAATGTTCGGGAAGCGGGAAAAAGGGCCACTGAGAATGAGAGAGATATGAAAGTATGGACCGCGGTGAGCAAGTACAGAAAGGCAGTATTCTGGACATTTGCCTTCTCATTGTCCACAATCATGGAGGGTTATGATGAGTCGCTGATTGCCACATTTTTTGCCATTTCTTCATTCAGAAAGCATTTTGGAGAACCCTATGAAGACGACTATCAGCTTACTGCCGCTTGGCAGAGTGGTTTGAGTATGATTTCACCGTGCGGAGTGGTTATAGGACTTCTTCTCAGTGGTCAGGTTGCTGAATGGTGGGGACCCAAGAAGATGATTTGTACATCCTATGTTGGAACAACAATCTTTGTGTTTTTGACCTTTTTTGCTGTTAACAAGCCCATGCTGCTTATTGGTGAACTGCTATGTTGTATCTGCTTCGGAGTGGCCGCCCAGTGTTCACTAGCCTATGCTAGTGAGATTTGTCCGCTTGCGCTACGAAGTTACTTCACAATGTGGTGTAACTTCACATTCACAATAGGTCATCTTATCAAGTCTGCAATTATGGTTGGATTCTCCTACAACAATACACAGTGGGCCTATCGCATCCCATTTGCCATTCAATGGGCTTGGCCAGTGCCACTTCTTCTAGCTGCGCTGTTTGCCCCAGATTCCCCATTGTGGCTTGCTCGTAAGGGTAAGTTAGATGAATCTAGGAAAGCTCTACGACAGTTGGCCACCAGTGATGTTACCGATCAAGAGATTGAGGACAAGATCGCGATGATGGTCCATGCTTCTGAGAGGGAGAGGGAACTGAACTACGGCACATCGTATATGGAGTGTTTCAGTAAACAAAACATTCGACGAACCGAAGTAGCATGTGTTGGCTGGATTTGTCAAAATTTGACTGGATTTGGTGGCCCTGGAGGCTCTTACTTCTTCGAGCAGGTTGGTTTCAACCAGACTAGCAGTTTCTGGTTTGGTTTGGTGGGAACATTTATTGCGTTATCCGGTGATGTTACTTCATGGTCTCTTGTGTGGCGTGTGGGTAGAAGAACTCTGTACCTATTTGGCCTAACTTATATCACTTGTCATTGGTTTGTTGTTGGTTTCTTATCCCTTGCTCCTGAAAGTAATCATCACGCCAAGTGGGGACAGGCTGTGCTACTTACGATTGAAGGGTTCTTCTACGATGTTTCGGTGGGACCTCTAGCTTTCACTCTTGCTAGTGAGGCAGGTAGCTCGCGACTGAGATCCAAGACCATCGCATTGGCTCGAAGTGTTTACTACATTGTGGGAATTGTTAACTCCGTTATCAGTCCCTATGAGCTTAACCCGACAGCATGGAATCTGAAAGGTAAGGCAGCCTTTATTCCTGCTGTCTTGACCTCTTGTTCGCTAGTATGGGCATATTTCAGGCTTCCCGAGTTTAAAGGACGTTCCTTCGAGGAGATTGACGCATTGTTTGAAATGGGTATCCCAGCTCGAAAGTTTGCTTCAACTCGCGTCGATGTCTTTTCTGATAACAGTGTTGAGGTGTCCAAGGAGCCTAAAGAGGAGGTACAGCAGGTTGAACAGGTTGTGCAAGTTGAAGGAGAGAAACAAATTGAAGGGCCACCCCCTCCAGCTGCGATTCCAGCTCCCAATTTTTAATATCTCAGCTAGTTACATTTGTATTCTTTAACATTGAATGCTTGATTTGTGAAAACCCCAGGAAACTTTTAAAATTTAGTAGTGTAATTGCCAATTGCTAATAGCCAGCACGTTGGTCTGGGATGATCAAGTTGTACGTGATTCGGTCGTTACAAGTTTTTGGTTTGACACCAGGAATTAGTATTTTTATCGTACAGAAAGCAAAGAGGTAACCCATGTTCTCAAATCAGATATTGGCATACATACCACTGGACTCACTGAAGTTCCTGTAAATCTATAACATGATCCTTGAACTTACGAGCAGGAATGTTTGCATTGAACAAGTAGTCAAGCTCTTCGTAAGTCCGTCCTTTGGTTTCAGGAAGACGGAAGTATAACCAAATGTCGCAAATGAACGAAATACCAAAATAAAACAGACAAGATTTGCCCTTCCAGTTAAGAGCGGTTGGGTTAAGCATGTATGGAGTGACGACTGTGAACACAATGATACAGATGGAATAAGCACACATTCCAACTGAGATTGTCTTTCCTCGCAACTTTGTGGCTGAGATCTCACCAATCACCACATAATTAACCGGTCCAATGGTGGAATGATAAATGAATTGCCATAAAGCCATCAAGGCAGCTTGTGGGTATGCTACCTTGTGTTCAGCAGCATGAGGTGAGAAGCTCATGGCTCCCATGACAAGCATCAGTATAGTCATACTGAACATTCCAGTATTATACAACGTCCTTCGACCAAAATGGGGAACCGCAATCATTGCACAAACAATAGCCACAATGTTTAATCCAGACATTCCCAAAGAAAGATCAAACGATTGACCAGGAGATAGGCCGACCTGCTCGAAGAAATAAGTTCCTCCGATATTACTTCCACATAGACTCTGAATAGACCATACCAAAGCACAGATCTCAGTTCGTCGAAGATTCGATCCTTTGAAACAGTCACGGTATTTAGCACCAGTTTGTGAATCTGCCTCGTATTGATCGGTTCTAATATACAACGCTAGAGTCTGATCCATCTCTTCTTCTGAACTAACAGTAGTCAGTCTTCGGAGCGATTGTTTGGCCTCATCGTATAGCCCTTTACGGATATACCACCATGGAGACTCAGGAGCGAACGGTAGACCTATCAACAAGATGACGGGCCAAATCCACTGAATGGCAAACGCAATTCTGAATGCCCATTGATCAGTTCGGTACTCGAGACCACGTAACAGTCCGGCACTCAATAAGGACCCGATTCCCCAACACAGCTGGATGTACGTCTCTACCAATCCTCGTAGGCTTACGGGACAAACCTCAGAAGCATATGTAGGACAGATGGTATTAAAGATTCCCCAGATGGTTGCGCAAAAGATTTCAGCGGTTACCAAGACGGCTAGGGACTGAGAGAAGAATTGCATGAAGATGAATCCGATTAGACAAATACAAGATGCGATGAGGATTTTCTTGCGCCCGTATAGTTCAACGATGTAACCAGCAATGGGGCCTCCTAGAATTCTCCCCACGGGGGTAGCCATACCCAATGCGACCTGCCATTGAGCGGTGATTAGATGTTCACCTTTATACAACTCTCCGTATTTGAGTTCGAATGACGGAAACGCTACAAAACTACCGATGATTGCACCGTCGTAACCGTCCATGATGATTGACAGAGAGATGAACATTGACCATAGAGCAGCCTTCCAGTATTTTCGTAGAGCTTGCCTTGTTGTCATGTTGTGCTGCTCCTCAGTCTCTGCGTTAGCAGACTTGGAGAGATCACCATACTGAGCAGCATTGGCGGCATTCTCCACAAAATTGATATCATTTGCTTTCTCCTCCATCTTGGATTGGATAGGCGGTTATGATGTTGCTGATTTTTAGTACACTGTGGGCCCTTAATGTCTATCTTTATAGATCTGCTGGATTTTCCCCTCATCCTTCCTGGCTATCCATTGACAATCTGCATGGGCGATTTCATGCACATTACTCGCGACCAAAAAGCGGGGTAAATTGAATTATTGGCTTATCGTTAATGAACCCCCAAACTACGGAATCTAAAGGATGCTTTTTTGAATGTAACTCATAATGGGCAAGCTGTAAACGCCTCCCTCAGAAGTTTAAAAAAGACTGTAAACTTGTGTCATACGTGGGTGACACTTTGAGGTTCTTCGTTCAACTAGAACATCAGTAGCTTTCCAGCCCTCTAGGGCTCTGTGGTAGGTTCTTTCAACTGGTTTGCCACAGGTTTTGTTCTAGGTCTCGTCCTAGTTTCCTTACTCCTGGGTTCTTTCCTAGTGACTACCCACCCTTGCGTTCAGTGCGAGCCCATAGACCAGCAGAAGACCCAGCAAGGGTGGTGCTTGGCCCTAGCCATTTGAGCATTTAGGATAAAAGTTACAACCACTAACTACTCAATTTATCAAACACAAGCACAGATTAAAGATTCAATTGGCAGCTCTGCATGGTTACCCCCAAATTAGCCCCGCTGCTCGTCAATCCAAGACAAATTCCCCACACATCACCCTTAACAATGCTGATAGAGAACCTGCATGTTGAGATTGTGCACGGTGGGCGAGCTTCTGTCTTCGTACAGTCATCTGTCTCCAGCAAATTGTTTTTTTCTCTTAATTGCAAGGATTCAAAAGTGAGTCAATAGTGAAGTCAGTAGCCATATCAAGGGTCGAAAATCAACAGTCGAGAAGAACCTAAAATTTGAAGGATTTGATCAGAGGCAAGGTAATTGCCTGAGAAGTGGCATGAGGTGCAATGTATGAGTTAGAATGTATAAAGTAGGATAAAATTACTCGGTGAATTGAGAGTTGAATTTGTTGAAGGGCATTGCGGGAAGGATTGGAAGTTGGGGGTATTTTAGGGTTAGGGTTAGAGGACATGGGTAAGGGTAGTGGGAGGGGGATAGAGGGGGAGTGGGAGGAAGAGAAGAGGGCAAGAGGGAAGTGGGAAGTGGGAGGTGGGAGGGGGGATGGAGTGTGGTAGGTAAATA